>JARQOD010009223.1:0-32281 GCA_033576555.1 Oophaga sylvatica | reverse complement strand
TTCCCAGGGTTGGTCCTGTAGGAGACCTGACGATCTCTGGCCTGATTAGGCCGACCTGAACCGCTGGAGGTAGCTGCGCGGCCCAACCTGGGTTACGAAAGGCCCTAAAGCGAGCTGAAGCTGTCGGCGAAAAGGCTGCTTAATCTTTTGCTGAGGAAGGAAACTGCTCTTCCCTCCCGTCGCATCAGATATGAGCTGATCCCAAACCCTTTCGCCAAATAACCGACCACTCTGATATGGTAAGGATGTAAGCGATTTCTTTGAGATTGAGTCTGCTCGCCAGGTTCTCAGCCACAAAGATCTTCGATGGCAATTGCATTAGCAGCAGCTAGGGCTGAGCAATTTGCCGCATCCATGGACGCATTAATTAAGAAGTCTCCTGCCAGCGCTATCTGATTAGAAATCTCGGTTACTTCAGACGGTACCTCTATACCATGAAGAGCTCTATTTAGAGACTCCGACCAGGATATCATGGCCTTAGCAACCCAAGTCGCTGCAAAAGAAGGAGAGAGAGCAGAAACCCGATGCTTCAAACACCGAGCGGGCCAAACTCTCAATCAACGATCCGTTGGTTCCTTGATCGAGGAACCGTTAGGAAGGGAGAGGAGCGTCCTAGACGCCAAACGCGACACAGGAGGATCAACCGCAGGAGATTCCGCCCACTTCTTAAGAAGCTCAGGAGCAAAAGGATATCTAGTATTGAGAGCCTTTTGTCCTGCGAAGCGCTTGTCCGGTTTCTGTCGGTGGCGCTGCACTAGTTCCTCAAACTCAGGATGAGCCCCAAAAACCTTATGAGCTTGCCTGGCTCTTTGAAGGACACCTTATGACCGGAGGTCAAGGTGGACTCATCGTCTATCCCCAAAGTTTGATTGACAGCTTCAATCAAACTGTCAATTGTGTCCTGACAAATTTGGTGCCTCTAAATTAAGGGACCCTTCTGAATCAGAATCCGAATACTGATCACTTGCCAGAGGTGAGGGAGAGCGAGAGACGGAACTGAAAGATGCCGAGGCCCCGGACGGCAAAGGCGACGCAGTGTGGGTTCGCTTCCCCTGCGTCTGCCTGGTGAGAGCGCGGCCCCTGCAGGCCGGAGGTTCATGAGACGTCGCCAAGACGGGTGAACCACTGTCCCTGCTCCTATCGGGAGCTTGAAGGGACTCGATCGCTCTTGTTAATGACGCCACAGATTGAGTCAGGACAAGCCCCACTCAGGGGGACCTGACGCACTAGGCTCAGCTATAGGAGCGGGTTCCTGAGCCCGTTCAGAGTCACAGGCTTCGCAGACCCGAGAAGTCTGGGCGTGCGGAAAAGGGGACCTACAGGCAATGCATGCGGTATACAGCACCGTATGAACTTAGATCTTCTGGACATTCTGGATCTGTCACAGAGTCCGCAATGAACTGGATGTGACGGTCAGCAGAGAGGCGAAGTAAAGAGGAACAATCAGGCTGGAGGTAGTAGCAACCCCTGAGCGGTGTCGACTTACCCCAGTCCTGTATCCCTTGCGTCCTAAAAACAGCGTCCAAATAGCATTGGCGTAGGAAGACAACTGAGCTCCAAAATTTTTCAAAAAGGAGCGCTCCTCTGTCAGGGAGGCGTGCTCATGTAGTCGAGCCTCACAAGAGGCGCCTCCCACCTACTTCCGGCCGCGGCCTAGTCTCCGGCAAAAGCCGGGGACTAAATTTGAAGCCGCGGCCTAGCGCCGGCCGAAGCCGCGGCCTAAATTTCCGGCTGAGGCCCTAAAGTCGGAGGGCGGTCCCACCGGAAGGAGACGCCGCCGGGGCGGATCTCCCTTGCGACAGCAGCCCACCCCCCGGTGACGCCGGACACAGAATTCCGGCCCGCGGCCCAGTCCCCGGAAAAAGCCGGGGACTAAATTTTAAAACCGCAGCCCAGAAGCCGGGCGAAAGGAGGTCCCCAAAGTCAGAGGGCGGGCCCGCCGGAAGGAGACGCCGCCGGGGGCGGATCCCCCCCACGACCGCGGCCCACCCTCCGGCTAACGCCGGACAGTAAACACCGGCCCGCGGCCTAGTCCCCGGGAAAAGCCGGGACTAAATTTGGCCAAGGCCTAGCGCTGGCCGCAACCCCCGCGGCTGTCCAGGCGGGAGGCGGACGCCGACTTGATACCCCTTGTGGAGGAGGGGGAACGAACAGCTGTTCCTACCCGCTCCAGTAATCCTGGCCACACGTCCTTTGGAGAGTAAGAAATCCGTCTTCGTTCGCTCAGGCGATGATTAAAAAAGGGGGGCTCCATAACAAAAAAGGTAGGACGGTGCAGGAACCCTAACTCCATCACCCCTTCAGAGGGTGAGGAGAGGGACCGTCCGCCTCCTTGCAGCACCGCAGTCTAGCATTGGTGGTGCAGTGGGGGCCGCACGGACTAACTCTTGCCTCTGTACAGCCTAGGGTTTCAATACCCTAGGGTGGTCAGGGCTGAGTCCGGCAATTCATGTCCCACGTTGCGGGAGAGGATACGTTGGAGGCTTTACTCCACGTGCTCGCCCGTTGATGTTTGGGGAGATCGGACCCTTTCAATAGGATCCGTCGCCCCTATCTCATCTTCGTGGGAAAAAAAAAAAATGGTCTGGAAAAATAACCCAGACGTGTGCCTCCATCAGACACTAAGCAAGAACTGGGTTTGCCTGCGGCCAGTGCTGAGGTGTATACGGCGAGGAGGAGCTAACCTTTTTTTATGTTTACTTAGTGTCAGCCTCCTAGCGGCAGTAGCATACACCCACAGTCCTGTGTCCCCCAATGAGACGAAGGAGAAATAATATTTTATGCTACCAATCTCATGCAATGAATAAGCTGATTTGTTGGCTGATCGGCAGCCGGCGATTATCGGGATCATCCTAAAATAATAGTGCAGCGGGAACACATCGTAATATTATCCTATCCTCGATTCAGGATTTTCTGAAAGTTTCCAAGAGTATGAAAATGTTATAAAACAAAAAAAAAGGAGTTTTTTTTTGCTTAGGGTAGGAACACACTGAGGGCCCGATTCAGCCATGACCGGCGTTGTTCACATTGGCCTCGATGGTGTCGCGTGCTGGAGTAAGACACTCCTCTTAATGAATCTGGAGTATCTGACGAGTGGTGTGCACATCGTGTGCTTCGCCAGAAATATCACTCCAATCAGGGACTGGAGTGAGATTTTTGACATATGGAGTGCCAGTGCTCGTCATCAGACGAGTTGTGACGTCACACATCGACGCGCTCCACCCTGCTCCAGTACCAGAAATTTTGGCAGAACAGGGAGAAACTGACATGAAAATGCAAAACGTACAACTACGAGTTACACTTAAATTTTGCAACTTTTGAAAACTTTTACGCCAAAATTCTGGCATGAAAGTTTTGATAAATCAGGCTTTGAGTCTTTTTGCTGAGCTTTAAGGAGTAAAAAATTAAAGTTTTTGAAAAATATTTGGAGTTTCTGCTCAAGTTCTGCTCCAAAAATCTCGGCAAGACTGAGTGAGAACATACCCTTGGAAGCAGGGAGAGAAACGCCACAAATAGCATATAAAAAGGACCAAAAACTACTAGAGGTTCTTGAGGCAGATTTTCTGCAAGAAAAATCCTCATAAAAAACTGTGATCATACCCTTACTCACTGCTTTAATGCTTGGCAATTCCAGCATGGCTGCTTTGATGGCCTATGCCATTATTGCAATGATGACATCCTGAACAGCATTCACTTGAACGCTGCAGCCAATCACTTGCATGTAGTCACATCTTCACTGCAGAACCATTGGAGACGACTGAAGCATTAGACTTGAAACAGTGATGGATTTAACAGGTGACTAATATGAGTAAGTCACAAAGATACTTATATGGGCAAGTCCCCACCACGGATTACATGTGGAATTTTGCTATGGATTTAACACAAATTTCTCCCAGTATTGCCAGTGGAGAAAATCTGCAACAGAAATGGATATTCAGGGTCCATTTCCAGGCAGATAATATCTGTGATCACCTACGAATTTTACATGTACAAACATATAGGTAAAATCTGTGGCCTTTCCATCCCGGGTGCACCTGTCCATGTGTGCAGTCGTATGTCTACGAATGTAAGATTCTCTGCTGCATATTCTAAAGAGAGAAAGGATTTATCTACACAGTGAAATCTAGCGTAATTATCTACAATGAAGAAGAATAGGAACCTCCATACCGTTCTTCTTAGGTCCCCTCCACACTACTGCATCGTCAGGGCGCTCCAGCAGAAAACCAATAGACATGAGTGATATACTCTTCTCCTGGTCCACGTACACCGGTACCCAGCCACTGTCACATTGATGGACGTCCTCACCATGAGCATTCAGCATGCGGGGTATACTGGGCCCACACAGATCTACATCCAGTAAGCCAACCTACAAATAAACCCATACATCAGCCATATTATATCACAATGCAAGGACGTACTCAATGTTTTTATTTACACATAACGAGACTGTAAAAGATCTAATGAGATCCAACCATTCATAGTAATGTCTATTACATCACAGTCAGTGATAAAATCATAGAAGGAAAATGGAGGCCTATGGGGAGAGCATTATCCTGTATGGAGGCCTATGGGGAGAGCATTATACTGTATGGAGGCCTATGAAGAGAGCATTATCCTGTATGGAGGGCTAAGGGGAGAGCATTATCCTGTATGGAGGCCTATGGGGAGAGCATTATCCTGTATGGAGGGCTATGGGGAGAGCATTATCCTGTATGTAAGGCTATGGGGAGAGCATTATCCTGTATGGAGGCCTATGGGGAGAGCATTATCCTGTATGGAGGCTATGGGAGAGCATTATCCTGTATGTAAGTCTATGGAGAGAGCATTATACTGTATGGAGGCCTATGGGAGAGCATTATCCTGTATGGAGGCCTATGGGGAGAGCATTATACTGTATGGAGGCCTATAAGAGAGCATTATCCGTATGGAGGGCTATGGGGAGAGCATTATCCTGTATGGAGGCCTATGGGGAGAGCATTATCCTTGTATGGAGGGCTATGGGGAGAGCATTATCCTGTATGTAAGGCTATGGGGAGAGCATTATCCTGTATTGAGGCCTATGGGGAGAGCATTATCCTGTATGGAGGGCTATGGGGAGAGCATTATCCTGTATGTAAGGCTATGGAAGAGCATTATACTGTATGGAGCCTATGGGAGAGCATTATCCTGTATGGAGGCCTATGGGGAGAGCATTTATCATGTATGGAGGCCTATGGGGACAGCATTATCCTGTATGGAGGCCTATGGGGAGAGCATTATCCTGTATGGAGGCCTATGAAGAGAGCATTATCCTGTATGGAGGCCTATGGGGAGGCATTATCCTGTATGGAGGCCTATGGGGAGAGCATTATACTGTATGGAGGCCTATGAAGAAGCAATTATCCTGTATGGAGGGCTATGGGGAGAGCATTATCCTGTATGGAGGCTATGGGGAGGCATTATCCTGTATGGAGGCTATGGGGAGAGCATTATCCTGTATGTAAGGCTATGGGGAGAGCATTACCCTATGGAGGCCTATGGGGAGAGCATTATCCTGTATGGAGGGCTATGGGGAGAGCATTATCCTGTATGTAAGGCTATGGAGAGAGCATTATCCTGTATGGAGGCCTATGGGAGAGCATTATCCTGTATGGAGGCCTATGGGGAGAGCATTATACTGTATGGAGGCCTATGAAGAGAGCATTATCCTGTATGGAGGGCTATGGGGAGAGCATTATCCTGTATGGAGGCCTATGGGGAGAGCATTATCCTGTATGGAGGGCTATGGGGAGAGCATTATCCTGTATGTAAGGCTATGGGGAGAGCATTATCCTGTATGGAGGCCTATGGGGAGAGCATTATCCTGTATGGAGGGCTATGGGGAGAGCATTATCCTGTATGGAGGCCTATGGGGAGAGCATTATACTGTATGGAGGCCATGAAGAGAGCATTATCCTGTATGGAGGGCTATGGGGAGAGCATTATCCTGTATGGAGGCCTATGGGGAGAGCATTATCCTGTATGGAGGGCTATGGGGAGAGCATTATCCTGATGTAAGGCTATGGGGAGAGCATTATCCTGTATGGAGGCCTATGGGGAGAGCATTATCCTGTATGGAGGGCTAGGGGAGAGCATTATCCTGTATGGAGGCCTATGGGGACAGCATTATCCTGTTATGGAGGCCTATGGGGAGAGCATTAATCCTGTATGGAGGCCTATGGGGAGAGCATTATCCTGTATGGAGGCCTATGGGGAGAGCATTATACTGTATGGAGGCCTATGAAGAGAGCATTATCCTGTATGGAGGGCTATGGGGAGAGCATTATCCTGTATGGAGGCCTATGGGGAGAGCATTATCCTGTATGGAGGGCTATGGGGAGCATTATCCTGTATGTAAGGCTATGGGAGAGCATTATCCTGTATGGAGCCTAGGGGAGAGCATTATCCTGTATGGAGGGGCTATGGGGAGAGCATTATCCTGTATGTAAGGCTATGGAGAGAGCATTATCCTGTATGGAGGGCTATGGGGAGGCATTATCCTGTATGTAAGGCTATGGAGAGAGCATTATACTGTATGTAAGGCTATGGAGAGAGCATTATCCTGTATGGAGGCCTATGGGAGAGCATTATCCTGTATGGAGGCCTATGGGGACAGCATATCCTATATGGGGCCTATGGGAGAGCATTATACTGTATGGAGGCCTATGAAGAGAGCATTATCCTGTATGGAGGGCTATGGGAAGAGCATTATCCTGTATGGAGGCCTATGGGGAGAGCATTATCCTGTATGGAGGGCTATGGGGAGAGCATTATCCTGTATGTAAGGCTATGGGGAGAGCATTATCCTGTATGGAGGCCTATGGGGAGAGCATTATCCTGTATGGAGGGCTATGGGGAGAGCATTATCCTGTATGTAAGGCTATGGAGAGAGCATTATCCTGTATGGAGGCCTATGGGGAAGCATTATCCTGTATGGAGGCCTATGGGGAGAGCATTATACTGTATGGAGGCCTATGAAGAGAGCATTATCCTGTATGGAGGGCTATGGGAGAGCATTATCCTGTATGGAGGGCTATGGGGAGAGCATTATCCTGTATGGAGGCCTATGGGGAGAGCATTATCCTGTATGGAGGGCTATGGGGAGAGCATTATCCTGTATGTAAGGCTATTGGGAGAGCATTATCCTGTATGGAGGCCTATGGGGAGAGCATTATCCTGTATGGAGGGCTATGGGGAGAGCATTATCCTGTATGTAAGGCTATGGAGAGAGCATTATACTGTATGGAGGCCGATGGGGAGAGCATTATCCTGTATGGAGGGCTATGGGGAGAGCATTATCCTGTATGTAGGGCTATGGAAAGAGCATTATCCTGTATAGAGGCCTATGGGGACAGCATTATCCTGTATGGAGGCCTATGGGGAGAGCATTATCCTGTATGGAGGCCTATGGGGAGAAGGATTATCTTGTATGGAGGCCTATGGGAGGGGCATTATCCTGTATGGAGGCCTATGGGGAGAGCATTATCCGTATGGAAGCCTATGGGGAGAGCATTATTCTGTATGGAGGCCTATGGGGAGAGCATTATCCTGTATGGAGGCCTATGGGACAGCATTATACTGTATGGAGGCCTATGGGGAGAGCATTATCCTGTATGGAGGTCTATGGGGAGAGCATTATCCTGTATGGAGGGCTATGGGGAGAGCATTATCCTGTATGTAAGGCTATGGGGAGAGCATTATCCTGTATGGAGGCCTATGGGGAGAGCATTATCCTGTATGGAGGGCTATGGGGAGAGCATTATCCTGTATGTAAGGCTATGGAGAGAGCATTATACTGTATGGAGGCCTATGGGAGAGCATTATCCTGTATGGAGGGCTATGGGAGAGCATTATCCTGTATGTAAGGCTATGGAAAGAGCATTATCCTGTATAGAGGCCTATGGGGAGAGCATTATCCTGTATGGAGGCCTATGGGGAGAGCATTATCCTGTATGGAGGCCTATGTGGAGAGCATTATCCTGTATGGAGGCCTATGGAGAGAGCATTATACTGTATGGAGGCCTATGGGGAGAGCATTATCCTGTATGGAAGCCTATGGGGAGAGCATTATACTGTATGGAGGCCTATGTGGAGAGCATTATCCTGTATGGAGGCCTATGGGGAGAGCATTATACTGTATGGAGGCCTATGTGGAAAGCATTATCCTGTATGGAGGCCTATGGGGAGAGCATTATACTGTATGGAGGCCTATGGGGAGAGCATTATCCTGTATGGAAGCCTATGGGGAGAGCATTATCCTGTATGGAAGCCTATGGAGAGAGCATTATACTGTATGGAGGCCTATGGGGAGAGCATTATCCTGTATGGAAGCCTATGGGGAGAGCATTATCCTGTATGGAAGCCTATGGGGAGAGCATTATCCTGTAAGGAGGCCTATGGGAGAGCATTAAACTGTATGGAGGCCTATGATTAGTGCATTTTACTGTATGGAGCACTATGGGAACTATATCCCCTTCACCCCCAAGGGTGGTTTGCACGTTAATGACCGGGCCAATTTTTACAATTCTGACCACTGTCTCTTTATGAGGTTATAACTCTGGAACGCTTCAACGGATCTTTGTGATTCTGAGAATGTTTTCTCGTGACATATTGTACTTCATGTTAGTGGTAAAATTTCTTCGATATACCTTGCGTTTATTTTTGAAAAAAACGCAAATATGGCGAAAATTTTGAAAATTTTGCAATTTTCAAACTTTGAATTTTTTTTTCCCATAAAACAGAGAGATATGTCACACAAAATAGTTAAGAAATAACATTTCCCACATGTCTACTTTACATCAGCACAATTTTGAAACCAAAATTTTTTTTTGTTAGGAAATTAAAGGGTAAAAGTTGACCAGTGATTTCTCATTTTTACAACAAAATTTAAAAGCCATTTTTTTAGGGACCACCTCACATTTGAAGTCACTTTGAGGGGTCTATATGGCAGAAAATACCCAAAAGTGACACCATTCTAAAAACTGCACCCCTCAAGGTACTCAAAACCACATTCAATAAGTTTATTAACCCTTCAGGTGCTTCACAGGAGCTGAAGCAACGTGGAAGGAAAAAATGAATATTTAACTTTTTAGCCACAAAAATGATCTTTTACAAACTTTTTTTTATTTTCACAAGGGTAAAAGGAGAAAATGGGCAGATAAAGTTGTTGTGCAATTTCTCCTGAGTACGCCAATACCCCATATGTGGGGGAAAACCACTGTTTGGGCGCACGGCAGAGCTCGTAAGGGAAGGAGCGCCGTTTGACTTTTTCAAACTAAAATTGGCTGGAATTGAGATTGGACGCCATGTCGTGTTTGGAGAGCCCCTGATATGCCTAAACAGTGGAAACCCCCCACAAGTGACACCATTTTGGAAACTAGACCCCCTAAGGAACTTATCTAGATCTGTTGTGAGCACTTTGAACCCCAAAGTGTTTCACAAAGTTTATAATGCCTGGGTGTGAAAAAAAAAAAAACAATTTTCCACAAAAATGATTTTTTAGTCCCAAATTTTTGATTTTTCCCAAGGAAATTGGACCCCAAAAGTTGTTGTCCAATTTGTCCTGAGTACGCTGATACCCCATATGTGGGGGGGGGGAAACTGTTTGGGCGCACGGCAGGGTTTGGAAAGGAAGCAGTAACGTTTTTTAATGCAAACATTGATGGGGGTCATGTTCCGTTTGTAGTGCCCCAGATGAGCCTAAACAGTGGAAACCCCCCACAAGTGACCCCATTTTGGAAGCTAGACCCCCTAAGGAACTTATCTAGATCTTTGGTGAGCACTTTGAACCCCCAAGTGCTTCACACAAGTTTATAATGCCCGGGCATGAAAATAAAAAATCCTATTTTTTTCCCACAAAAATTATCTCTTAGTCACAAATTTTTTATTTTCCCAAGGGTAACAGGAGAAATTGGACCACAAAATTTGTTGTCCAATTTGTCCTGAGTACGCTGATACCCCATATGTGGGGGGGAACCACTGTTTGGGCGCATGGCAGAGCTCAGAATGGAAGGAGCACCATTTGACTTTTTCCAACCAAAATTGGCTGGAATTGAGATTGGACGCCATATTGCATTTGGAGAGCCCCTGCTGTGCCTAAACAGTGGAAACCCCCCACTAGTGACGCCATTTGGGAAACTAGACCCCCTAAGGAACTTATCTAGATCTTTGGTGAGCAATTTGAACCCCAAGTGCTTCACACAAGTTTATAACGTAGAGCCGTAAAATTAAAAAATCATATTTTTTCCACAAAATTGATCTTTTCACCCCAATTTTTATTTTCCCAAGGGTAACAAGACTCCAAAATTTATTGTGCAATTTGTCCTGAGTGCGCTGATACCCCATATGTGGGAGTAAACCACTGTTTGGGTGCATGGCAGAGTTTGGAAGGGAAGGAGCGCCGTTTGACTTTTTCAACGCAGAATTGGCTGGATGCCATGTCGTGTTTGGAGAGCTCCTGATCTGCCTAAACAGTGGAAACCCCCACAAATGACACCATTTTGGAAACTAGACCCCTCAAGGAACTTATCTAGATGTGTGGTGAGCACTTTGAACCCCGAAGTGCTTCACAGAAGTTTATAACGTACAGCCGTAAAAATAAAAATCCTTTTATTTTTTACAAAAATGATTTTTTCGCCCCCAATATTTTATTTTCACAAGGGTAACAGGAGAAATTGGACCCCAAAAGTTGTTTTCCAATTTGTCCTGAGTACGCTGATACCCAATATGTGGGAGTAAACTACTGTATGGGCGCACGTCGGGGCTCGGAAGGGAAGTAGTGACATTTTGGATTGCAGACTTTGATGGAATGGTCTGGGGGAGTCATGTCGCATTTGGAGAGCCCCTGATGCGTCTAAACAGTGGAAACCCCCCACAAGTGACCCCATTTTGGAAAATAGACCCTCAAGGAACTTATCTAGATGTGTGGTGAGCACTTTGAACCCCGAAGTGCTTCACAGAAGTTTATAACGTACAGCCGTAAAAATAAAAAATCCTTTTATTTTTTACAAAAATGATTTTTTCGCCCCCAATATTTTATTTTCACAAGGGTAACAGGAGAAATTGGACCCCAAAAGTTGTTTTCCAATTTGTCCTGAGTACGCTGATACCCAATATGTGGGAGTAAACTACTGTATGGGCGCACGTCGGGCTCGGAAGGGAAGTAGTGATGTTTTGGATTGCAGACTTTGATGGAATGGTCTGGGGGCGTCATGTCTCATTTGGAGAGCCCCTGATGCGCCTAAACAGTGGAAATCCCCCACAAGTGACCCCATTTTGGAAAATAGACCCCACAAGGAACTTATCTAGAAGTGTGGTGAGCGCTATGAAGCCCCAAGTGCTTCACAGAAGTTTTATAACATACAGCCATAAAAACAAAAAAAATCATTTTTTTTTTACAAAAATGATTTTGTCGCCCCCAGTTTTTTATTTTCCCAAGGGTAACAGAAGAAATAGGACAAATTGCACAATAACTCTTGTGGTCCAGAGTACGCTGATACCCCATATGCGGGAGTAAACTACTGTTTGGGCGCATGGCAGAGCTCAGAAGTGAAGGAGCACCGTTTGACTTTTTCAACGCAGAATTGGCTGGAATTGAGATCAGACGCCATGTCACATTTGGAGAGCCCCTGATGTGCCTAAACAGCAGAAACCCTCCAATTCTAACTCCAACCCTAACCCCAACACACCCCTAACCACCCTAGTCCCAACCCTAACCACAAACCTAACCCTAACACACCCCTAACCGTAATCCCAAACCTAATCCTAAGGCTGGGGTCACACTTGCGACAAAATCGGACGACTGCAATGCGATGAAATATCGCATTGCAGTCGGACCAATGTTAATCTATGGAGCAGCTCCTAGTATCAGATTTTTTGTGGTCCGTTTTAAACGTCCGAGTGCAATCGCAGCATGCTGCGATTGTCACCGATTGTGGGTCGACTATCGCCAATGCAAGTCAATGGGAGCGCTGAAAAATCTGATTACAAACGGACCGCACGTGTGACTTGCGATTAAATCGCACCGGTGTCCTTTAGAAAAGCCGGCAATTCATCCCCGGCTATACTGTAAAATCACACTGACAGCTTTATTAAAGAATAGAATCAATACATATACACACATAAATATATATATATATATATATATATATATATATATATATATATATATATATATGTCATTGTGACATATATATATATATATATACATATATTTATAGTTCCTAGACTTCTACATACTGTAATAGCCGCTAATTCAATTGCCGGCTTTTGTGAAATCACAGAAGCCGACATGAAATGATACATTGTTTCCACACAGTTAACCATGTAATTTCCTGTATTTTGATATATAGTTTGAACTTACAATTACATAAGTGTATTGTACAAAATTTCAGACATGTAGGGGTTAATTAAAGGTGTAAATTCGTTGTAAAAAAATGCGTGGGCTCCCGCTGTATTTTCTCCACCAGACAAAGCAAGCGAGTGGGGGCAGATAATAACAGCCTAGGGAGGGTACATTTTTTTGTGCCCCCCCTGGCTACTGACATCTGCCCCCAGACACCCCAGAAAGGGCAAATCTAATTAGAGATTTGACACATTTTTTTTACAACGAATTTACACCTTTAATAACCCTACATGTCTGAAATTTTGTACACATACACTTATGTAATTGTAAGTTCAAACCATATATCAAAATACAGGAAATTACATGGTTAACTGTGTCTAAACAATGTATCATTTCATGTCGGCTTCTGTGATTTCACAAAAGCCGGCAATTGAATTAGCGGCTATTACAGTATGTAGAAGTCTAGGAACTATAAATATATATATATATATACACATGTCACAATGACATGTGTATATATATATATATATATATATATATATATATATATATATATATATATGTGTTCTATGTGTATATATCTATTCTTTCTATTGTGATTTAAATACTATTCTTTTGGATCCATTATATGTCAGTTTTGCAAGCCTGCGAGAAATTCTCGCAAGTCGGATGTAAATCGGATGTGACAACTACGGTCAGATGCGACTAAATCGCATCAACTACAAAAAATCGGATGCCAGTCGCATCAATGTTCATGAAAGTTTAATCCGATTATCGACCGACTAAAACGGTCAGATTTTTTACTCGGTGTGTGTGACTCCAGCCTAACCCTAACTTTAGCGCCAACCCTAACCCTAACTTTAGCCGCAACCCTAACCCTAACGGGAAAATGGAAATAAATACATTTTTTTAATTTTATTATTTTCCCTAACTAAGGGGGTGATAAAGGGGGGTTTGATTTACTATTTATAGCGGGTTTTTATGATTGGCAGCTGTCACGCTAAAAGACGCTTTTTATTGCAAAAAATAGTTTTTTGCATCACCACATTTTGAGAGCTATAATTTTTGCATATTTTGGCCCACAGAGTCATGTGAGGTCTTATTTTTTGCAGGACGAGTTGACGTTTTTATTTGGTACCATTTTTGAGCACGTGACATTTTTTGATCGCTTTTTATTTCGATTTTTGGGAGTTAGAATGAACAAAAATCAGCAATTCATGAATTTCTTTTGGGGGAGGCGTTTATACCGTTCCGGTGTGGTAAAATTGATAAAGCAGTTTTATTCTTCGGGTCAGTACGATTATGGCGATACCTCATTTATATCATTTTTTTTATGTTTTGGCGCTTTTATAGAATAAAAACAATTTTATATAAAAAATTATTATTTTTGCATCGCTTTATTCTGCGAGCTATAACTTTTTATTACTTCACTGATGATGCTGTACGACGGCTCGTTTTTTGCGGGACAAGATGACGTTTTCAGCGGTACCATGGTTATTTATCTCGGTCTTTTTGATCGTGTGTTATTCCACTTTTTGTTCAGCGGTATGATGATAAAGCATTGATTTTTTGCTTCGTTTTCTTTTTTTTTTTTTTTTTTAAGGGGTTCACTAAAGGGGTTAACTAGTGGGACAGTTTTATAGGGGGGTCGTTACGGACGCGGCGATACCAAATATGTGTACTTTTATTGTTTTGTTTTTTTTATTTACAGGAAGAAATGAATTTATTGGGGAATATTTTTTTTTTTTTTTATGATTTTTTTTACCACTTTTTATTTTTATTTTTTTAACTTTTTTACTTTGTCCCAGGGTGGGACATCACTGTATTTTAGCAGATCGCTGGTGTGACAGTGTGCACAGCACTCTGTCACACCAGCGATCGCTCTGGCAGTGCTGCAGGCTTCTCAGTGCCTGCTCTCAGGCAGGCACTGAGGAAGCCGCCTCCCTCCAGGACCCCGGCGCCATCTTGGATCCGGGGACCTGAAGGGAGGACGGACCCTCTGAACAGCGCGACACATCGCGCTGCTCTGAGGGTCTCAGGGGAGCGCGCAGGGAGCCCCCTGCCTGCGCGATCCTCCCCTGTGCCCCGGGTACACCGCGATCATGTTTGATCGCGGTGTGCCAAGGGTTAGTGTGCCGGGAGCGGTCCGTGACCGCTCCTGACACACAGTCACGGGTGTCAGCTGTGATAATCAGCTGACACCCGGCGGCGATCAGCTGCGCTCCCCCGGGAGCGCAGCTGATCGCCCATGACGTACTATTCCGTCCATGGGAATTAGGTCCAGGGTCACATGGACGGAATAGTACGTCTGATGGAATAAAGGGGATATAGAGGCTATTTAGAGGGTCATCATACAATGTGGGGATTACAGTGATTGGGTCATCATGCAGTGTGGGAGCTAATGTGGGGGTCTTTGATGGCCCCCACACTTTACAAACAGTTTGGGGGCTACTAAGGGGTCAGTATACCATTTACAGCAGAGCATCATACTGCAATAAAGGGGAGCTTTAAAGGGTAGAGACTTGGGCCATCATTAAATGTTAAGCGGGCACTTACTGTTATAGGGGCACTTAGGTTTTTGTGACTGACAAAGGAGCACACAGGAGATTATTATAATCGAGAAGGCAAAATGTTGTTATTTGCACAGGACATTAATAGATTCTAGAGCAGTGATGGCGAACCTTGGCACTCCAGCTGTTGGAGAACTACAACTCCCAGCATGCCTCAACTGCTGCCTCAACTGCTGCAGGTTGCAAGGGCATGCTGGGAGTTGTAGTTTTACAACAGCTGGAGTGCCAAGGTTAGCCATCACTGTTCTAGAGGTTTGTTTTACCTTCTAGAGGGCACACAGTTTTACACCGTAGGTGCAGAAGGATAAGAAGTTTGTGAAGGTTGGGGATAGATGACGGAGTCTGAAATGTGTCTTTGTTGTGATCTTTGCAGATGAGTCCTGGCTAGAGAAGTTGAAATGTCAGTCTGGGCCAGATGAAAAAGATGTGAAAAGTGAACAATTCTATCAGAAAGATCGTCAGCTCTGAGTCACTACATGTAACTGTGCTGTAATCACTCTTATGTTCTGCAGGACTGGGATCTACCACTATATGGTGATTATATGGCGATAATAGCAATGTTGGTCTTTGTATTGAGATTTTCATTAACAAGCGCGGTCATCTGATGGAAGTCATCCTACATCAACTATTCGGGTGCGCCACCATAGTTGTAATCAGGGTAACCTGGTTAGGGGCCACTCAGAAGTTTCGCCCCTCCTGGACCAAAAGCCCTAGCTACACATCTGCCATGCTCAAGAGTCAGATACAATCTGATTGTCCAGATTATCTCACCTTTTAAAGAGGTGCTCTACCTAAATAGATGTTCTCTCCTTCTTTAATCTCACTTTAGTGAAAATTCTGCCTTGGGACAGTTTCATTTTTGCCCGCATCTTCAGCCAAGTGTCCTGGTCCAACTGTAGGTTTAATCCCCCAAAGTGACAACATCATAGATTCCTATAGTTGTGTAATTTCAGGTCACTGATCCCGCGGCCAGACCAGGACATTCTGCCACCAATCTGCTTGTGATATATGAGAGATATGAGAGACAGGGGCAGCACGGTGGCTCAGTGGATAGCACTGCAGCCTTGCAGCGCTGGAGTCCTGGGTTCGAATCCCACCAAGGACAACATCTGCAAGGAGTTTGTATGTTCTCCCTGTGTTTGCGTGTACTCCGGGTACTCCGGTTTCCTCCCACACTCCAAAAAACATACTGATAGGGAATGTAGATTGTGAGCCCCATCGGGGACAGCGACGATAATGTGTGCAAACTGCGCTGCGGAATATGTTAGCGCTATATAAAAATAAAGATTATTATTATTATTATAGATATATAAAAATAAAGATTATTATTATTATTATAGATATAAAAACAAGCTGGTTTCTAGGTATTACCTGCCTGGCAGCCCCATCAAAAAGGCTATGGCGGATACTGATAAAATAAGGATACACAAAAGTATCAAAGCCGTACTGTATCTGGTAAGAGCCAAGTAAACAGAACTGCAGACGTTACGATACGACACTCACCTTCTTCCCAGCTTGGCGCAATGCCAATGCAATCTGAGTGGCGATGGTACTTTTGCCAACACCTCCTTTTCCTGACAATACCAGGATAATATGTCGCACACCAGCAAGATTACTGCCATCTGTAAGGAGACATATGTAGACAAATATATTAGCGCTTCAAGATATTAATCCTGCAAAGTCGGATATTAAAACCTAATTTAAAGAAAAAAAAATTGCAGTTACACCACATTCACACGTTCAGTATTTGGTCAGTATTTTACATCAGTATTTTTAAGCCAAAATCAAGAGTGGGTGAAAAATACAGAAGTGATGACGAGTTTCTATTATATTTTTACTCTAACTGTTCCGTTGATTTTGGCTTACAAATATCGATGTAAAATACTGAACAAATACTGAAAGTGTGAACGTGGCAAAACACTTGAAATCTGTTCAATAACTCATTGACGGATCCAGGAACTTTATTTGATTACGACTGACCCTACAGATTGGCTATTTTGGTAAGGCCAAAGTCAAACATCCGACTTTCAAAATTAGAAAAAAAAAAATTAAATATTTATTAGAGTAAAAAAAAATACATAAAAATTATTTTAATTACCCTCTTTTTCTCTATACAAAAATAAACAGAATTTAAAAAATATATATATATTTAGGCATCATTGTGTCTTTAGAGGTCAGATCTAACAAAATACAAAGTTATTTAACCCATAACAAAAAATAATAGATGTTAAAGTTGACGTTTTTCAGTTGCTGCATCTCCCCCAAAGTGCAATAAAAAGTGATCAAAATGTTCAAAGTACTCCAAAATAGTAAAGGTGAAAAATACAACCTGGTACACAAAACAGAAGACCCCACACAGCTGCACTGGTAGACGAATAAAAACAAAAAAATAAAAAAATATGGGTATATGAAAATAATGAAACAAAAAATATATATTATAATATATATATATATTTATTATAATATAATTTTTTTGATCATACTGACCAGGAGGATCATGCTGTCAGGTTGTTTTAATCACAAAAATTAAACAAAGTTAAGGTTTTTCATAATTTCACTTACTCTTTTTATGTCTATTAGAAAAAGGGGAGGAAAAAGAAAAAGAACAAAAACAAAAAGTAGCTATGTCCTTAAAGGGGTATTCACCTTCCCCGGTCCACAGGCGGGTCTCCACTGCTGCTCCAGGTGTCAGGCATTGGCTCCTGTGACAACAGCAGTGCAGTGAGCTCAGCGGCTCCCAGTGGGGGAATTCTAGAGTGGATGGAGCCCCTGTCCTCACCGATTGGCTGCAACGCTGTTGTCAGACACCTGGAGCTGTGATGGAGACTCGTCAGTGGACAGGGGGAAAGTGAATGCAGTACAGTATAATTCAGCAAGGGATGAATTCTATGTAAAGAAAATCCCTTTAAATGATTAAAGGGGCATTACAATTTTGGAGAAGTGGAAAAAAAATGATTCCAGTAATGTAAAAAAAAATGCCAGATAATACTCCCCTCCCCCACTCCTGCAGCAGAGCCACTGAGCTCAGTGATTGGCTGCAGCAGTGATTTGCCACAAATATGTTAGATCCCGAGTCCGCTCTAGATGTGTTGCTGGAATGGCTTTGGGTGCACTTTTCTAAAAAGTGGAAAGCCCCTTTAAATGGATGTGGATTCATTGTAATGCCATGCACAGCCATATAAAGGAGTGGCGCTGTTCCTGTGGAAAGCCCCTTTAAATGGATGTGGATTCATTGTAATACCACGCACAGCCATATATAGGAGTGGCGCTGTTCCTGTGGAAAGCCCCTTTAAATGGATGTCGATTCATTGTAATGCCATGCACAGCCATATATAGGAGTGGCGCTGTTCCTGTGTAAAGCCCCTTTAAATGGATGTTGATTCATTGTAATACCATGCACAGCCATATATGGGAGTGGCGCTGTTCCTTTAATATGGAACAGTATTAAACCGGCTTAAAGGAACAGATGAGTACTAGTGATGGGAAATCTAGTTCATTTTGGTGATTAGTTCAAAAGATTAGTTCATTTAGTTCAGTTTTTCTCCACCCTATCCTGTGAGGAGCTGATAGGACCTGTGACCTGTGAACTAAATGAACTATATGAACTGCTGAACTAAATGTTCTATTGAGAATGACTCAGGACAGCCTAGTTCAATCTGATGCATCTCACTGAGCCCAGCAGTGCCACATAATGATTGTGTATGAGGGAGCTGAGAAGCAGTTCAGCATCCACCATTTTAAGAACAGAACTGGAGCCAGTGGTAAAGATTTTAGCAAGACTGATCTTCTAGGCTACAGGAGGCTAATCTTATCACAAAGACAGGTGAGGGGCATGATGCACACACAGAAACGCTCTCATACACACATATGAGCTGCATCTGTCTACTGTGCAATTTCAGTTTTTATTAATAATATTATTACTATTATATTTGTATTTGATGTGTGGTATAGTGTTTTACTACCTTCTTTTCCAGCATCAGGAGCTATAAAGAGAAGTGTGAGACAGAGCAGGAGCTTCCTGGAGCTGTATGAGGGATCACTCTCTGTCTCTACCAGCAGCCCAAACAGTCTAACATCTGGTCCCCCTCTACCAGCAGCCCATCCAGTCTAACATCTGGCCTCCCTACCAGCAGTCCATCCAGTCTAGCATCTGCCCCCCTACCAGCAGCCCATCCAGTCTAACATCTGGCCCCCCCTACCAGCAGCCCATCCAGTCTAGCATCTGGCCCCCCTACCAGCAGCCCATCCAGTCTAGCATCTGCCCCCTACCAGCAGCCCATCCAGTCTAGCATCTGCCCCCTACCAGCAGCCATCAGTTAGCACTAGCCCCTAGCAGCCCATCCAGTCTGATTGCCCCTCTACAGCAGCCCATTCAGTCAGCATCTGCCCCTACAGCAGCCCATCAGTCTAGCATCTGGCCCCCCTACCAGCAGCCCATCAGTCTAGCATTGCCCCCCCCTACCAGCAGCCCATCCAGTCTACATCTGTCCCCCTACCAGCAGCCATTCAGTCTAGCATCTGTCCCCCCTATCAGCAGCCCATCAGTCTAGCATCTGGCCCCCTACCAGCAGCCCATCCAGTCTAGCATCTGGCCCCCCTACCAGCAGCCCATCCAGTCTAGCATCTGGCCCCCTACCAGCAGCCCATCCAGTCAAGCATCTGGTCCCCCTACCAGCAGCCCATCAGTCTAGCATCTGGTCCCCCTACCAGCAGCCCATCAGTCTAGCATCTGGCCCCCTACCAGTCAGCCCATCCAGTCTACATTGGCCCCCTACAGAGCCCATCCAGTCTAGCATCTGCCCCCCCCCTACCACAGCCCATCAGTCTAGCATCTGCCCCCCCTACAGCAGCCCATTCAGTTTACATCTGGCCCTCACCAGCAACCCATCAGTCTAGATCTAGCCCCTACAGCAGCCATCAGTTTAGCATCTGGCCCCCCCTACAGCAGCCCATCAGTCTAGCATCTGCCCCCTACCAGCAGCTCATCCAGTTTAGCATCTGGCCCCCCTACAGCAGCCCATCGTTAGCATCTGCCCCCTACCGCAGACCATCCATCGAGATCTAGCATCCCTACCAGCAGCCCATCCAGTTAGCATGCCCCTACCAGCAGCCCATCGTTTAGCATCTGGCCCCACCAGCAGCCCATCCAGTCTAGCACCTGGCCCCCTACCAGCAGCCATTCGTTTAGCATTACCCCCCCAGCAGCCCATCCAGTCTAGCATCTGCCCCCCAACAAGCAGCCATCCAGTCTAGATCTGGCCCCCCTACCAACAGCCCATCCAGTCTAGCATATCCCCCCTACCAGCAGCCCATCCATCTAGCATCTGCCCCTACCAGAGCCAATCCAGTCTAGCATCTGGCCCCCTACCAGCAGCCATTCAGTCTAGCATCTGCCCCCCCTACCAGCAGCCCATTCAGTTTACCATCTGGCCCCTCTACCAGCAACCCATCCAGTCTAGAATCTAGCCCCACTACAACAGCCAATCCAGTTTAGCATCTGGCCCCCACCAGCAGCCCATTCAGTCTAGCATCTGGCCCCCATACCAGCAGCTCATCCAGTTTAGCATCTGGCCCCCCCTACCAGCAGCCATCCAGTCTAGCATCTGACCCCCCTACCAGCAGACCATCCACTCGAGCATCTAGCACCCTACCAGCAGCCCATCCAGTCTGCATCTGGCCCCCCTACCAGCAGCCCATTCAGTTTAGCATCTGGCCACCTACCAGCAGCCCATCCAGTCTAGCACTGGCCCCCCTACCAGCAGCCCATCCAGTTTAGCATGTGACCCCCTACCAGCAGCCATCCAGTCTAGCATCTGGCCCACCCTACCAACAGCCATCCAGTCTAGCATATCCCCCCCTACCAGCAGCCCATCCAGTCTAGCATCTAGCCCCACTACCAGCAGCCATCCAGTCTAGCATCTGGCCCCCCTACCAGTAGCCCATCCAGTTAGCATCTGGCCCCCTACCAGCAGCTCATCCAGTCTAGCATCTAGCCCACCTACCAGCAGCCCATCCAGTCTAGCATCTGGCCTCCCTTCTAGCCCCATCCAATCTAGCATCTGGCCCCCCTACCAGCAGCCCATC
Organism: Oophaga sylvatica; assembly: GCA_033576555.1. Lineage (NCBI taxonomy): Eukaryota > Metazoa > Chordata > Amphibia > Anura > Dendrobatidae > Oophaga > Oophaga sylvatica. The sequence continues at coordinate 11,266 of JARQOD010009223.1, read as the reverse complement.
CAGTCTAGCATCTGGCCCCCCTACCAGCAGCCCTTCCAGTCTAGCATCTGGCCCCCCTACCAGTAGCCCATCCAGTCTAGCATTTGGCCACACCTACCAGCAGCCCATCCAGTCTAGCATCTGGCCCCCTTACCAGCAGCCCATCCAGTCTAGCATCTGCCCCCACTACCAGCAGCCCGTCCAGTCTAGCATCTGGCCCTCCTACCAGCAGCCTATTCAGTCTAGCACTTATCCTCCCTGCCAGCAGCCCATCCAGTCTAGCATCTTGCCCCCTCCCCTACCAGCAGACCATCCAGTGTAGCATCTAGCCCCACTACCAGCAGCCCATCCAGTCTAGCATCTGGCCCCCCTACCAGCAGCTCATCCAGTCTAGCATCTGGCCACCCTACCAGCAGCCCATCCAGTCTAGCATCTAGCCCCCCTACCAGCAGCCCATCCAGTCTAGCATCTGCCCCCCCCTACCAGCAGCCAATCCAGTCTAGTATCTGGCCCCCCTACCAGTAGCCCATCCAGTCTAGCATCTGGCCCCCCTACCAGCAGCTCATCCAGTCTAGCATCTAGCCCCCCTACCAGCAGCCCATCCAGTCTAGCATCTGGCCTATCTACCAGCAGCCCATCCAGTCTAGCATCTTGCCCCCCTACCAGCAGCCCATCCAGTCTAGCATCTGGCCTCCCATACCAGCAGCCCATCCAGTCTAGCATCTAACCTCCCTGCCAGCAGCCCATCCAGTTTAGCATCTGGCCTCCCTACCAGTAGCCCATCCATTCTATCATCAGCCCCCCGAGCCAGATGCTAGACTGGATGGGCTGCTGGTAGGGGGCCAGATGCTAGACTGGATGGGCTACTGGTAGGGGGCAAGATGCTAGACTGAATGTGCTGCTGGTAGGGGGGCCAGATGCTAGACTGGATGGGTTGCTGGTGGGGGGGCAGATGCTAGACTGGATGGGCTGCTGGTAGGTGGGGCCAGATACTAGACTGGATGGGCTGCTGGTAGGGGGGCAGATGCTAGACTGGATGGGCTGCTGATAAGGAGGCTAGATGCTAGATTGGATGGGCTGCTGGTAGGGGGAAGACGCTAGACTGTATGGGCTACTGGTAGGGGGGTCAGATTCTAGACTGGATGGGCTGCTGGTAGGGGGGGCCAGATGCTAGACTGGATGGGCTGCTGGTAGGGGGGCCAGATGCTAGACTGGATGGGCTAATGGCAGGGGGGCCAGATGCTAAACTGGATGGGCTGCTGGTAGGGGGCCAGATGCTAGACTGGATGGGCTTCTGGTAGGGGGGCCACATGCTAGACTGGATGGGCTGCTGGTAGGGTGGCCAGATGCTAGACTGGATGAGCTGCTGGTAGGGGGGCCAGATGCTAGACTGGATGGGCTGCTGGTAGTGGGGCTAGATGCTACACTGGATGGTCTGCAGGTAGGGGGGCAAGAAGCTAGACTGGATGGGCTGCTGGTAGGGGGGCCAGACGCTAGACTGGATGGGCTGCTGGTAGGGGGGGCCAGATGCTAGACTGGATGGGCTGCTGGTAAGGGGGGCCAGATGCTAGACTGGATGGGCTGCTGGTAGGTGTGGCCAGATGCTAGACTGAATGGGCTACTGGTAGGGGGGCCAGATGCTAGACTGGAAGGGCTGCTGGTAGGGGGCCAGATGCTAGACTGGATGGGCTGCTGGTAGGGGGGCCAGACGCTAGACTGGATGGGCTGCTGGTAGGGGGCCAGACGCTAGACTGGATGGGCTGCTGGTAGGGGGGCCAGACGCTAGACTGGATGGGCTGCTGGTAGGGAGGCCAGATGCTAGACTGGATGGGCTGCTGGTAGGGAGGAAAGATGCTAGATTGGATGGGCTGCTGGTAGGGGGGGATAGATGCTAGACTGGATGGGCTGCTGGTAGGGGGGCCAGATGCTAGACTGGATGGGCTGCTGGTAGGGGAGGCCAGATGCTAGACTGGATGGGCTGCTGGTAGGGGGGCCAGATGCTAGACTGAATGGGCTGCTGATAGGGGGGCCAGATGCTAGACTGGATGGGCTGCTAGTATGGCGGGTAGATGCTAGACTGGATGGTCTGCTGGTAGGGGGACCAGATTCTAGACTGGATGGGCTGCTGGTAGGTGGGGCCAGATGCTAGACTGGATGGGCTGCTGGTAGGTGGGGCCAGATGCTAGACTGGATGGGCTACTGGTAGGGGGACAGATGCTAGACTGGATGGGATGCTGGTAGGGGGGCCAGACGCTAGACTGGATGGGCTGCTGGTAGGGAGGCCAGATGCTAGACTGGATGGGCTGCTGGTAGGGAGGAAAGATGCTAGATTGGATGGGCTGCTGGTAGGGGGGGATAGATGCTAGACTGGATGGGCTGCTGGTAGGGGGGCCAGATGCTAGACTGGATGGGCTGCTGGTAGGGGAGGCCAGATGCTAGACTGGATGGGCTGCTGGTAGGGGGCCAGATGCTAGACTGAATGGGCTGCTGATAGGGGGGCCAGATGCTAGACTGGATGGGCTGCTAGTATGGCGGGTAGATGCTAGACTGGATGGTCTGCTGGTAGGGGACCAGATTCTAGACTGGATGGGCTGCTGGTAGGTGGGGCCAGATGCTAGACTGGATGGGCTGCTGGTAGGTGGGGCCAGATGCTAGACTGGATGGGCTACTGGTAGGGGGACAGATGCTAGACTGGATGGGATGCTGGTAGGGGGCAGATGCTAGACTGGATGGGCTGCTGGTAGGGGCCAGATGCTAGAATGGAATGGCTGCTGATAGGATGGCATATGATAGAATGAATGCGCTGTAGGTAGGGGCAGATGTTACCAGCAGCCCATACAGTCTAGCATCTGGCTTCCCTTCTAGCAGCCCATCCAATCTAGCATCTGGCCCCCCTACCAGCAGCCCATCCAGTCGAGCATCTTGCCCTCCTACCAGCAGCCCATCCAGTCTAGCATCTGGCCTCTCCCTACCAGCAGCACATCCAGCCTAGCATCTAACCCCCCTGCCAGCAGCCCATCCAGTCTAGCATCTGGCCTCCCTAAAAGCAGCCCATCCATTCTATCATCAGCACCCCGAGCCAGATGCTAGACTGGATGGGCTGCTGGTAGGGGGCAAGATGCTAGACTGGATGGGCTGCTGGTAGGGGGGGCCAGATGCTAGACTGGATGGGCTGCTGGGAGGGTGACCAGATGCTAGACTGGATGGGCTGCTGGTAGGTGGGCCAGATGCTAGACTGGATGGGCTGCTGGTAGGGGGGCTAGATGCTAGACTTGATGAGCTGCAGGTAGGGGGGGCAAGATGCTAGACTGAATGGGCTGCTGGTTGGGGGGCCAGATGCTAGACTGGATGGGCTGCTGATAGGGGGCCAGATGCTAGACTGGATGGGCTGCTGGTAGGGGGGGGCAGATGCTAGACTGGATGGGCTGCTGGTAGGTGGGGCCAGATGCTAGACTGGATGGGCTGCTGGTAGGGAGACAGATGCTAGACTGGATGGGCTGCTGGTAAGGAGGCTAGATGCTAGACTGGATGGGCTGCTGGTAGGGGGGAAGATGCTAGACTGGATGGGCTACTGGTAGGGGGGCCAGATGCTAGACTGGAAGAGCTGCTGGTAGGGGGGCCAGATGCTAGACTGGATGGGCTGCTGGTAGGGGGGCCAGATGCTAGACTGGATGGGCTGCTGGTAGGGAGGCCAGATGCTAGACTGGATGGGCTGCTGGTAGGGAGGAAAGATGCTAGATTGGATGGGCTGCTGGTAGGGGGGGATAGATGCTAGACTGGATGGGCTGCTAGTAGGGGGGCCAGATGCTAGACTGGATGGGCTGCTGGTAGGGGGGCCAGATGCTAGACTGGATGGGCTACTGGTAGGGGGGTAGATGCTAGACTGGATGGTCTGCTGGTAGGGGGACCAGATGCTAGACTGGATGGGCTGCTGGTAGGGGGGCCAGATGCTAGACTGGATGGGCTGCTGGTAGGTGGGGCCAGATGCTAGATTGGATGGGCTGCTGTTAGGGGCAGATTCTAGAATGGTTGGGCTGCTGGTAGGGGGCAAATGCTAGAATGGATGGGCTGCTGGTAGGGGGCAGATGCTAGAATGGAATGGCTGCTGATAGGATGGCATATGATAGAATGAATGCGCTGTAGGTAGGGGCAGATGCTAGAATGGATGGTTCCTGTTGGGGGTAAATGCTAGAATGGATGGGCTGCTGGTAGGTGGCAGATGCTTCAATGGATTGGCTTCTGGTAGGGGGCAAATGCTAGATTGGATGGGCTGCTGGTAGGGTGCAGATTAGTGATGGGAAATCTAGTTCATTTTGGTGATTAGTTCACCATGAACTAGTTCACTGAAAAGATTAGTTCAAAAGATTAGTTCATTTAGTTCAGTTTTTCTCCACCCTATCCTGTGAGGAGCTGATAGGACCTGTGACCTGTGAACTAAATGAACTATATGAACTGCTGAACTAAATGTTCTATTGAGAATGACTCAGGACAGCCTAGTTCAATCTGATGCATCTCACTGAGCCCAGCAGTGCCACATAATGATTGTGTATGAGGGAGCTGAGAAGCAGTTCAGCATCCACCATTTTAAGAACAGAACTGGAGCAAGTGGTAAAGATTTTAGCAAGACTGATCTTCTAGGCTACAGGAGGCTAATCTTATCACAAAGACAGGTGAGGGGCATGAGCCACACACAGAAACACTCTCATACACACATATGAGCTGTGTCTGTCTACTGTGCAATTTCAGTTTTTATTAATAATATTATTACTATTATATTTGTATTTGATGTGTGGTATAGTGTTTTACTACCTTCTTTTACAGCATCAGGAGCTATAAAGAGAAAGTGTGAGACAGAGCAGGAGCTTCCTGGAGCTGTATGAGGGATCACTCTCTGTCTCTACCAGCAGCCCAAACAGTCTAACATCTGGTCCCCCACCTACCAGCAGCCCATCCAGTCTAACATCTGGCCTCCCTACCAGCAGCCAACCAGTCTAGCATCTGGCCCCCTACCAGCAGCCCATCCAGTCTAGCATCTGGCCCCCTACAGTAGCCCATCCAGTCTAGCATATGCCCCCTCCTACTAGCAGCCCATTCAGTCTAGCATCTTGCCCCTACCAGCAGCCATCCAGTTTAAATCTGTCCCCCTACCAGAGCCATTCATCTAGCATCTGTCCCCTACCAGCAGCCTTCAGCTAGCATCTGGCCCCCCCTACCAGCGCCATCCATCTAGCATCTGCCCCCCACCAGCAGCCCTTAGTCTAGCATCTGTCCCCCCTACCAGCAGCCCATTCAGTCTAGCATCTGGCCCCCTACCAGCAGCCCATCCAGTCTAGCATCTGGCCCCTACAGCATCCCATCCAGTCTAGCATCTGGCCCCCTACCAGCAGCCCATCCAGTCAAGCATCGTTCCCCCTACCAGAGCCCATCCAGTCTAGCATCTGGTCCCCCTACCAGCAGCCCATCCAGTCTAGCATCTGGTCCCCCCCTACCATCAGCCATCCAGTCTAACATCTGGCTCCCTACAGTAGCCATCCAGTCTAGCATATGCCCCTCCTACCAGCAGCCCATTCAGTCAAGCATCTGCCCCCCTACCAGCAGCCCATTCAGTTTACCATCTGGCCCCTCTACCAGCAACCCATCCAGTCTAGAATCTAGCCCCACTACCAGCAGCCATCAGTTTAGCATCTGGCCCCCCTACCAGCAGCCCATCCAGTCTAGCATCTGGCCCCCATACCAGCAGCCATCCAGTTAGCATCTGGCCCCCCTACCAGCAGCCCATCCAGTCTAGCATCTGACCCCCCTACCAGCAGACCATCCATCGAGCATCTAGCCCCCCTACCAGCAGCCCATCCAGTCTAGCATTGCCCCCCTACCAGCAGCCCATACAGTCTAGCATCTAGCCCACTACCAGCAGCCATCCAGTCTAGCATCTGGTCCCCCTACAGTAGCCCATCCAGTCTAGCATCTAGCCCACCTACCAGCAGCCCATCCAGTCTAGCATCTGCCTCCCTCTAGCAGCCCATCAGATCTAGCATCTGGCCCCCTACCAGCAGCCCATCCAGTCTAGCATCTGCCCCCTACCAGCAGCCATCCAGTCTAGCATCTGGCCCCCCACCAGCAGCCCATCCAGTCTAGCATCTGGCCTCCCCTACCAGCAGCCCATCCAGTCTAGCATTGGCCCCCCTACCAGCAGCCCATCCAGTCTAGCATCTAGCCCCACTACCAGCAGCCCATCCAGTCAGCATCTGGCCCCCCCCTACCAGAGCCATCAGCTAGCATCGGCCCCTACCAGTAGCCCATCCAGTCTAGCATCTGCCCCCCTACCAGCAGCCATCCAGTCTAGCATCTAGCCCCCTACAGCACCATCAGTCTAGATCTGCCCCCTACAGCAGCTCATCCGTCTAGCATCTGGCCCACCTACCAGCAGCCCATCCAGTCTAGCATCTGGCCCCCTTCAGCAGCCCATCCATCTAGCATCTGGCCCCCCTACAGCAGCCCATCCAGTCTAGCATCTGGCCCCCCTACCAGCAGCCCATCCAGTCTAGCATCTGCCCCCCCTACCAGCAGCCCATCCAGTCTAGCATCTGCCCCCCCTACCAGCAGCCCATCCAGTCTAGCATCTGGCCTCCCCTACCAGCAGCCCATCCAGTCTAGCATATGCCCCCCCTACCAGCAGCCCATCCAGTCTAGCATCTAGCCCCACTACAGCAGCCCATCCAGTCTAGCATCGGCCCCCCTACCACAGCCAATCCAGTCTAGCATCTGGCCCCCTACCAGTAGCCCATCCAGTCTAGCCATCTGGCCCCCCTAACCAGCAGCTCATCCAGTCTAGCATCTAGCCCCCCTACAGCAACCCATCCAGTCTAGCATCGGCCACTACCAGCAGCCATCCAGTCTAGCATCTTGCCCCCCCTACCAGCAGCCCATCCAGTCTAGCATCTGGCTCCCCTACCAGCAGCCATCCAGTCTAGCATCTAACCCCCTGCCAGCAGCCCATCCAGTCTAGCATCTGGCCTCCCTACCAGCAGCCCATCCATCTACACGCCCCCGAGCCGATGCTAGATGGATGGGCTGCTGGTAGGGGGCCAGATGCTAGACTGGATGGGCTACTTGTAGAGGCAGATGCTAGACTGATGGGCTGCTGGTAGGGGCCAGATGCTAGACTGGATGGGCCTCTGTAGGTGCAGATGCTAGACTGGATGGCTGCTGGTAGGGGCCATGATGCTTAGATTGGATGGGCTAGCTGGTAGGGGGCAATAGTCTAGATCGGATGGCTGCTGTAGGGGAGGCCAGTGCTAGACTGATGGCTACTGGTAGGGATCCAGATGCTAACTTGATGGCTGCGGTAGGGGGGCAAGATGCTAACTGGTAGCTGCTGCCAGGCTACAGGAGCCAGTTCAGCTAGAATCTGGGGCCTCTACTGGAGGCTCGGTAGCCAGATGCTAGACTGGACCAGGGCCATCAGTGTAGCTGCTGGCGCCAGATGCTAGACTGATGGGCTGCTGGTAGGAGGCACCAGATGCGTAGCAGTCTAACTGGATGGGCTGCTGGTAGGGAGGCCAGATGCTAGACTGATGGGGCTGCTGGTAGGGGCCAGATGCTAGACTGGATGGGCTGCTGGTAGGCAATCTAGACTGGAGGCTGTAGCAGTTAGAGATGGCTGCTGGTAGGGAGATGCTAGATGAGCTAGCAATCGATGGATGGCTGCTGGTAGGGGGCCAGATGCTAGACTGGATGGCTGCTACATGGTCAGGGGAGGCTAACGAGGGTGCTACAGTGACTGGATGGGCTGCTGGTAGGGGGCCAGATGCTAGACTGGATGGGCTGCTGGTAGGGGGCCAGATGCTAGACTGGATGGGCTGCTGGTAGGGGGCCAGATGCTAGACTGGATGGGCTGCTGGTAGGGGGCCAGATGCTAGACTGGATGGGCTGCTGGTAGGGGGGCAGATGCTAGACTGCTGTAGGGGGGCAGATGCTAGACTGGATGGGCTGCTGGTAGGGGGCCAGATGCTAGACTGATGGGCTGCTGGTAGGGGGCCAGATGCTAGACTGATGGGCTCTGTAGGGGCAGATGCTAGACTGGATGGGCTGCTGGTAGGGGGCAGATGCTAGACTGGATGGGCTGCTGGTAGGGGGCCAGATGCTAGACTGGATGGGCTGCTGGTAGGGGGGCAGATGCTAGACTGGATGGGCTGCTGGTAGGGGGCAGATGCTAGACTGGATGGCTGCTGGTAGGGGGGCAGATGCTAGACTGGATGGGCTGCTGGTAGGGGGCAGATGCTAGACTGGATGGGCTGCTGGTAGGGGGCAGATGCTAGTACTGGAGGGCTGCTGAGGATTTAGGGGGCAGATGCTAGACTGGAGGGCTAGCTGTAGGGGCCAGATGCTAGACTGGATGGGCTGCTGTAGGGGGCCAGATGTAGACTGGATGGGCTCTGGTAGGGGGGCAGATGCTAGACTGGATGGGCTGCTGGTAGGGGGCAGATGCTAGACTGGATGGGCTCTGTGTAGGGGCAGATGCTAGACTGGATGGGCTGCTGGTAGGGGGGCAGATGCTAGACTGGATGGGCTGCTGGTAGGGGGGCAGATGCTAGACTGGATGGGCTCTGGTAGGGGGCCAGATGCTAGACTGGATGGGCTGCTGGTAGGGGGCCAGATGCTAGACTGGATGGGCTGCTGGTAGGGGGCCAGATGCTAGACTGGATGGGGCTGCTGGTAGGGGGGCAGATGCTAGACTGGATGGCTCTGGTAGGGGGCAGATGCTAGACTGGATGGGCTGCTGTAGGGAGGCCAGATGCTAGACTGATGGGCTGCTGGTAGGGGGGCAGATGCTAGACTGATGGCTGCTGGTAGGGGGCAAGATGCTAGACTGTGCATGGGGCTGCTGGTTAGGGGGGCCAGATGCTAGACTGGATGGGCTGCTGGTAGGGGGCAGATGCTAGACTGGATGGCTGCTGGTAGGGGGGGGGCCAGATGCTAGACTGGATGGCTGCTGGTAGGGGGCCAGATGCTAGACTGGATGGCTGCTGTGCTAGGGGGCCCAGATGCTAGACTGGATTGGCTGCTGGTAGGGGCAGATGCTAGACTGGATGGGCTGCTGGTAGGGGGACAGATGCTAGACTGATGGGCTGCTGGTAGGGGGGCCAGATGCTAGACTGGATGGGCTGCTGGTAGGGGGCAGATGCTAGACTGGATGGGCTGCTGGTAGGGGGGCAGATGCTGGACTGGATGGGCTGCTTGTAGGGGGGCAGATGCTAGACTGGATGGGCTGCTTGTAAGGAGGCTAGATGCTAGACTGGATGGGCTGCTGGTAGGGGGGCAGATGCTAGACTGGATGGGCTACTGGTAGGGGGGGCCAGAAGCTAGACTGGATGGGCTGCTGGTAGGGGGGCCAGATGCTAGACTGGATGGGCTACTGGTAGGGGGGCCAGATGCTAGACTGGAAGGGCTGCTGGTAGGGGGGCCAGATGCTAGACTGGATGGGCTGCTGGTAGGGGGGCCAGATGCTAGACTGGATGGGCTGCTGGTAGGGAGGCCAGATGCTAGACTGGATGGGCTGCTGGTAGGGAGGAAAGATGCTAGATTGGATGGGCTGCTTGTAGGGGGGATAGATGCTAGACTGGATGGGCTGCTAGTAGGGGGGCCAGATGCTAGACTGGATGGGCTGCTGATAGGGGGGGCCAGATGCTGGACTGGATGGGCTGCTGGTATGGGGCCAGATGCTAGACTGGATGGGCTACTGGTAGGGGGGTAGATGCTAGACTGGATGGTCTGCTGGTAGGGGGACCAGATGCTAGACTGGATGGGCTGCTGGTAGGGGGACCAGATGCTAGACTGGATGGGCTGCTGGTAGGGGGGCCAGATGCTAGACTGGATGGGCTGTTGGTAGGTGGGCCAGATGCTAGACTGGATGGGCTGTTGGTAGGTGGGCCAGATGCTAGACTGGATGGGCTGCTGGTAGGGGGGGCAGATGCTAGATTGGATGGGCTACTGGTGGGGGGGCAGATGCTAGACTGGATGGGCTGCTGGTAGGGGGCAGATTCTAGAATGGTTGGGCTGCTGGTAGGGGGCAAATGCTAGAATGGATGGGCTGCTGGTAGGGGGCAGATGCTAGAATGGAATAGCTGCTGATAGGATGGCATATGATAGAATGAATGCGCTGTAGGTAGGGGCAGATGCTAGAATGGATGGTTCGTGTTGGGGGTAAATGCTAGAATGGATGGGCTGCTGGTAGGGGGCAGATGCTTCAATGGATTGGCTGCTGGTAGGGGGCAAATGCTAGATTGGATGGGCTGCTGGTAGGGTGCAGATTAGTGATGGGAAATCTAGTTCATTTTGGTGATTAGTTCACCATGAACTAGTTCACTGAAAAGATTAGTTCAAAAGATTAGTTCATTTAGTTCAGTTTTTCTCCACCCTATCCTGTGAGGAGCTGATAGGAAATGCATCATGTGACCTGTGAACTAAATGAACTATATGAACTGCTGAACTAAATGTTCTATTGAGAATGACTCAGGACTGCCTAGTTCAATCTGATGCATCTCACTGAGCCCAGCAGTGCCACATAATGATTGTGTATGAGGGAGCTGAGAAGTAGTTCAGCATCCACCATTTTAAGAACAGAACTGGAGCCAGTGGTAAAGATTTTAGCAAGACTGATCTTCTAGGCTACAGGAGGCTGATCCTCTACAGGAGGCTAATCTTATCACAAAGACAGGTGAGGGGCATGAGCCACACACAGAAACACTCTCATACACACATATGAGCTGTGTCTGTCTACTGTGCAATTTCAGTTTTTATTAATAATATTATTACTATTATATTTGTATTTGATGTGTGGTATAGTGTTTTACTACCTTCTTTTCCAGCATCAGGAGCTATAAAGAGCAAGTGTGAGACAGAGCAGGGAGCTTCCTGGAGCTGTATGAGGGATCACTCTCTGTCTCCTCCCACTTGCTGTTTAGTTCATAATGAACTAATCTCAGGATGGTGAACTAGATGAACTATATGAACTGCTGAACTAAATGTTATATTGAGAATGACTCAGGACAGCCTAGTTCAATCTGATGCATCTCACTGAGCCCAGCAGTGCCACGTGTGGTAGTGTAGAGTACTGACTCATAATGATTGTGTATGAGGGAGCTGATAAGCAGTTCAGCATCCACCATTTTGAGAACAGAACAGGAGCCAGAGGTAAAGATTCTAGCAAGACTGATCTTCTAGGCCAGGGTTCCCCAACTCCAGTCCTCAAGGCCCACCAACAGGTCATGTTTTCAGGATTTCCTTA
>JARQOD010009222.1:0-32288 GCA_033576555.1 Oophaga sylvatica | reverse complement strand
TTTTTAGAATGGTGTCATTTGGGTATTTTTATCAAAGACCCCTGAAGTGACTTCAAGCGTGATGTGGGCCCTAAAAAAAAAATAAATAAATAAATGGTATTGTGGTATTGTAAAATGAGAAATCGCTGGTCCACTTTTTAACCCTTATAACTTCCGAAACAAAAAAAAAATTTGGTTCCAAAATTGTGCTGATGTAAAGTAGACATGTGGAAATGTTATTTATTAACTATTTTGTGTGACATGACTGATTTAAGGGCATAAAATTTCGCCAAATTTCCATTTTTTCACAAATAAACAAGTCATATACAAAGAAATTTTACAAGTAACGTGAAGTACAATATGTCACAAAAAAAATAAACAATCTCAGAATCGGCAAGATCGGTTGAAGAGTTATAACCTCATAAAGGGACAGTGGTCAGAATTGTAAAAATTGGCTCGGTCATTAAAGTGCAAACAACCCTCGGGCTAAAGGGGTTAATTATTCTCATTTATTTATACCCCCAAATGACGATGCACATTGCTGAGAACTTGTAAAGCTGTGATCGGGGATACCAGTGGAAGTAAAAAGTCAGCGGGATTTCATAGCCCATGTCTAGTTTCCATGGAATCACTGAAGGAACATGCTGGTTTGAATTGAAGCAATGTGTAAACCCCCATCTAGAGAAATATCCAGCCCTTACTTATTAGATGTCTGAGTCTATTAATCACATCCAGCATAGTCTGATGATACAAGAATAGATTTTTTGACAAATGTCTGACATTTACTGGTTTTCTATTGGAACAGATAAAAACAAATCTAAATGCTTAATCTTAAAATCAAACAATGTCTATTTTTCTTAATATCTTTAATGTGGTTTGAAAGCTTTATGTTCTGTGGGTTTTTTTAGTTAAAAAATCACCATAAGCTCAAAGTATAGTAAAATGGATAAAAAAAATAAAAAAAAAAAAAAAAAACAAAAAACCAACAACAACACTAAAATGAGACAGTAGAAAGCCATCTCCTGTAACCTCCCTCTGTTATACTAAAGCTTAGATGAGCCAAGCATGCATGTTCACCTGCCATCTGACACCTCTGGTGGGACTTATTTCCCAAGTGAATTATAGGAAAGGGCATGTTGACATTTAATATGTGGGAAGATGAGGAAAATAGTGCAAGCTCTGCATAAATCACATTTAAAAAAAAAAAAAAAAAACAAAACTTGCACTTGCAGAACAGATGCAAGTGGTCGGAGGAATGGCCTCCTGCCCTGTGTATTACGAATACTGTACTAACCACAGCCAGGAGCAAATCATAAGAAAGACTAAATTAGCGTTATTGGCCATTTTCCCTGGTGAAAGTCTCCATCTGATCCAGTATATTAAGATCTTTACAAAATGGGTTGTGTCTGGAGAACAAAGGACCAACCACAGAGGTGCACAATAGCAGCAGGGTCATTTACAGTGCAGAATTAGAGTGCTAACTCCCGTGACGCGGCTACCATTGTCATTCCGAATAATAAGGACCAATTAAAAAAAAAATATGAAGTCTCCAAGGGAATGAGATGTTCTCAGCCACATCAGGCCCAATTCCAATCCAAGAAGGTAATGACAAGTTTAATAGACTTTAAAAGCAAAGGAGAATTGCAGTGACAAGTGTGTGTTTTATGTCCAAAGCCATAGTATGTGATTAGCTGCGGTACACGGAGCTTCTCCAGCCCAGTAATGCACAGTTGTATTATTCCATTACCTAGCAGTGGTGGGACGTCGCCCTCACTACTTCCGTCAGGATAAGCTTTTGTTCAATTAGCAATTTTGAAAAACAAATTGAGTTAATGGAGAACGACAAGATAACTTCATCGATAAGACGGGGCTGAAGGTGAAATAGTCATTCTATGGTGCTCGAGTTGCTGATTATAAGTGGTTACCATACTAATGAAGAAGACTGCGCGGCACTCCTTATCCAATGGGTGCTCAATAGGAGTCCACTCCAATTGTAAGAAGATTAGAAACTTGGCACTTCAAAGTGCCACCTTAGTCAGTATTCGCCTTGGAGTGGTAAGTTTATAGTTTTATAAAAACGGTTATAAGTGCATCTTTTGGCTCAAAAAAATAAAAGTTATCACCTATACATAGGATGTTTGCTGCAAAGAACAGTAGTCTGTTTTGAAAGGTACCTGCCTGGAGACTGCATAATTCTTATTGCTCATGAAATTGTGCACAACAAGTACATTTTTATGACAGTGGTCAATTCAAAAGTATAAGAGTAAAGCAAATAGTGTAAAGCGTCACGTGCCACCACAAGGCGACCTCACTCAGACAGGTCCTAAGCAATCACACATCTATGTGGAATGTACGAGCGCATCTGACTTTTTTATTATTGGACAGCACTCGAACCCATTGGGTATGTTCACACTTCACGATTTTTGCGGCACAGCATTTTACCAACCCAGCAAAGTTAAGGAGATTCCTGAAATCTCATGCACATGTTACTCATTTTTTCCTTGCAGATCTGAAGCAGTTTTAACTCTGCAGAATGTCAACTCTTTTAGCATTTGTCACCTGTTCTAATGAATGGGGAGAAGAAAAAAAACCCAAAGCATATACACAATTTTTATCCAGAGTTCTTCCTGACAAGTGACATTTTATGATGCAGAAATGTCTGCAGAAAATACTTAATATGTGCACATACCCATAGAGTCTGACAGACCCAGTCACGTATTTGGAAAAAAATGACAGATCTGAGAAGGACATTGGTGAAACTAAGAGCATGTCCTATTCCGATCTGATTTCAAAGAGGTTGTCCGGTCCAAAATGATGTCTACAGTCACTGTGACTGCAGCCTTATAACGCCCCTGCCTCCCCATTCGCATGCACTGTGGGGGATTCGCTGGTTTCTGAGCCGGGGCAGTAGGTGCAGCATTGCTCCATACACTTGTATTGATCAGGGCCATGCCCCATCTAGTGACACAGCAGTCTAGTGGGGTGGACTTACTCGATATAACTGTATGGAGCGATGCTGCGCCCGCTAGTCGGGTTCCGGCTTAGTGTATGCATAAAGCATACATCACTGGCATTCCTGGCTCAGAAACCGGCGAATGCCCGCAGCACACAGTCTTTATGCTGGGGGATTCATAAGTCTGCAGTCACAGAGTGTGACTGTAGACTTATCATTTTGGACCGGACAACTCCTTTAAAGGATCGGAATAAAACGTACACAGTGGGTTTGTGTGCTGTCTGATATGAATATTCTAAAAAAAATAAACATTATAGAGGCAGCACACCAACATTCACACGGACATTAGAAAGCACACTAAACAGTGTACCTATACAACACGAGACTTAAAACTAGCAACTACCAATAGTCATGACCACCTCCCCTCCAAAAATGATAATAGGCGAGTGAGCATTTGAAGTAAACCTTGTTCCATACTATAGGTCCATCAAAAAGGCCTGCAGTCACCTGACGAACAAGCAAAATGTCCATTCGTCAGGTTCAATTTTTAAACACACTTAAAAATAATTATCGGCAGCACATCATCCTGTGTAAATAATGTGCTGTCGATTACATAGTATTATAGGTGCACAGGACAATAGTTAAAGGAGGTGAGCGAACCATTTTAAAGGCAGTAAGAAAACAAACCACACACGGGTGTACATACGGTGATCGTTTAACGGCTTGGCTCCAACAGTGTGAAAGGGGTATTACTTTATAGTCAGGACTGTGGTGTTGGAGACGGTATACATGGACCAACTCACAATATAAATTGGGTTCAGTCATGGCCAAAAGTTTTGAGAATGACACAAATATTATATTTTCACATGATCTGCTGCCCTCTGGTTTTTATGTGTGTTTGACAGATGTTTTTATCACAGACAAAAATATAATAATTGCAAACATATGAGTAACAAAAGCTTATATTGACAGTTAGAATGAGTTAATGCAGCAAGTCAATATTTGCAGTGTTGACCCTTCTTCTTCAGGACCTTTGCAATTCTCCTGGCATGCTCTCAATCAACTTCTGGACCAAATCCTGACTGATAGCAGTCCATTCTTGCACAATCAATGCTTTCATTTTGTCAGAATTTTTAGGTTTTTGTTTGTCCACCCGTCTCTTGATGATTGACCACAAGTTCTCAATGGGATTAAGATCTGGGGAGTTTCCAGGCCATGGACCCAAAATCTCTATGTTTTGTTCCCTGAGCCATTTAGTTATCACCTTTGCTTTATGGCAAGGTGCTCCATCATGCTGGAAAAGGCATTGTTGATCGCCAAACTGCTCTTGGAGGGTTGGGAGAAGTTGCTCTTGGAGGACATTCTGGTACCATTCTTTATTCATGGCTGTGTTTTAAGGCAAGACTGTGAGAGAGCCGATTCCCTTGGCTGAGAAGCAACCCCACACATGAATGGTTTCAGGATGCTTAACAGTTGGCATGAGACAAGACTGGTGGTAACGCTCACCTTGTCTTCTCCAAATGAGGCGTTTTCCTGATATCCCAAACAATCGAAAAGGGGATTCATCAGAGAAAATAACTTTACCCCAGTCCTCAGCAGTCCACTGCCTGTACCTTTTGCAGAATATCAGTCTGTCCATGATTTTTTTCTGGAGAGAAGTGGCTTCTTTGCTGCCCTCCTTGAGACCAGGCCTTGCTCCAAGAGTCTCCGCCTCACAGTGCGTGCAGATGCACTCACACCAGCCTGCTGCCATTCCTGAGCAAGCTCTGCACTGCTGGTAGCCCGATCCCGCAGCTGAAACACTTTTAAGAGACGGTCCTGGCGCTTGCTCGTCTTTCTTGGGCGCCCTGAAGCCTTTTTGGCAACAATGGAACCTCTCTCCTTGAAGTTCTTGATGATGCGATAGATTGTTGACTGAGGTGCAATCTTTCTAGCTGTGATACTCTTCCCTGTTAGGACATTTTTGTGCATTGCAATGATGACTGCACGTGTTTCTTTAGAGATAACCATGGATAACAGAAGAGAAACAATGATGCCAAGCACCAGCCTCCTTTTAAAGTGTCCAGTGGTGTCATTCTTACTTAATCATGACAGATTGATCTCCAGCCATGTCCTCATCAACACCCACACCTGTGTTAATGGAGCAATCACTGAAAAGAGGTTAGCTGGTCCTTTTAAGGCAGGGCTGCAATGATGTTGAAATGTGTTTTGGGGATAAAGTTCATTTTCTAGCCAAATATTGACTTTGCAAGTAATTGCTGTTAAGCTGATCACTCTTTATAACATTCTGGAGTATATGCAAATTGCCATTAGAAAAGGTGAAGCAGTAGACTTTGTAAAAATTAATATTTGTGTCATTCTCAAAACTTTTGGCCATGACTGTACAATGCAGTATGTGTTGTGAATTTTTTCATATGATTTTGGGAAAGTTATGAAAAAGATAAATGTCTGTTCCTGATAGGACTAAGGAGCTCGGCTTTTAGTGGAGATGAAGCTGTACTGCACTCTTTTGCACATGCTCAGTAGTGACCAACGCTGTGGAGTCTGATACTGAGCAGGAGTCTGAAGTTTGGCTTACCGACTCCAAAGTCCTGTTTATAATCGTGTCTTGGACAGGAGGAGTGCACTACAAAATGGCGGCAGTTACCACCCCCATATATAAAATGCCAAAAACATTATGCTATGCGTAGACAACTTCTTTTTCAGGTGGATTCGGCCTGGAACATGACTGGCAAAATGAGAACATAATGCACAGCAATCCGGTTGTACATGTACATTTAGTCTTCTGTGGCTCCTTTCAACCACTTTAGGGTGGTGGTGAAGAAGCTAAATACTAACCTTGTGCCAAAAAAAAAAAAAGTAGCCATGGGTTATTCTAAGCAGCTGCCTAGTACTCTGAAAATGGTGGAGGTCAATCAAGTGGTAGAAGGCCATAAGAAGATAGCAAAACATTTAAAGGCTGGGTCTCACATAGCGATACACCAGCGATCCCGACAACGATCAGGATCGCTAGTGTATCGCTACATTATCGCTGCTGAGCTGCCAAACAGGCAGCGATCAGTACAAGCGACACTGCGGGTAACATCGCTTAGTTACCCGCAGTGTACCTTGGATACCAGCGCCCTGATGCAGGGAGCTGGTAACCAAGGTACACATCAGGTGTCCAGGCGCTGCGCGGTGCCTGGAAACCCGCTGTGTACCTTGGTTACCAGCTCCCTGCTTCAGGGAGCTGGTATCCAGGGTACACAGCGGGTTTCTAGGCACAGCCCCGCGCCTGGAAACCCGCTGTGTACCTTGGTTACCAGCGGATCGCTGGTCTCCCGCCTGTCACACGAAGCGATGCGTGCCTGTCAGCGGGAGACCAGCGATCAACAAAATGTCCTGACATTTCAGCGACGTTCAGCGATACCCGGCAGGGGGGCTGATCGTCGCTGAATGTCACACACAGCGATATCGCTGGTGAGCTCGCTGCTGCGTCACAAAACTAGTGACTCAGCAGCGATCTCGCTAGCGATATCGCTATGTGAGACGGGGGCTTAAGTTTCACTTCAAAATGTAATTAACAAATGTCAGATAACAAGAACAGTGAAGGTCAAGATAAGGTCTGGAAGACCAAGCCTAGTTTCAGGGAGAGCTGCTCGTAGGATTGCTAGGGCGACAAATCAGAACCCCCGCTTAACTGCAAAATACCTTCAGAAAGATTTAGCAGACTCTGGAGTGGTGGTACATTGTTCTACTGTTCAGAGGCACCTGCACAATTATGGAGTCATCAGAAGAAAATCTCTCCTGCATCCTCACCATAAACTTCAGCGTCAGATGTATGCAAAAGAACATCTAAACAAGCCTCATGCATTTTGGAAACAAGTCCTGTGGATCGATGAAGTTAAAACAGAACTCAATGGTCTGATGCAAAAGTTTAGGCACCCTGCATGATTAGTACCTAGTTGCACCCACTTTTGAAAGTATCACAGCTTGCAAACACTTTTTGTAGCCAGCCAAGTCTTTCAATTCTTGTTTGGGGGATTTTCATCCTTTCTTCCAGTTCTGTGAGGTTTCTGGGTTGTCTTGCATGCACTGCTATTTTGAGGTCTAGATACATATTTTCAGATCAAGAGACTGCGAGGGCCACTGTAAAACAGGGTGGATAAAAATCAATGATTTTTTTTAAAAAAATCAAAAAAAAAAAAAAAAAAAAAATCGGATTTTTTTTTTTTATTTAAATCGGATTTTTTTTCTTTAAATCGGATTTTTTTCAATAAACTGCTTTTTGAGGAAAATATTTTACCATCCAAAGGTTCTTCCATCATGAGATAAAGCTGAGTTGTTTAACTCAGTAGAATAAAGGCTGTATATCTGTAACATTCACAATGTCATGCTCTTCCAGAGGTTTCTGTAGGATTAGTGGTCAGTTTCTCTCCTATATTATCACAGACGCTCGCTTTACTTACGCAGTTCTCAAAACTGAATTTGACTCCGCAGAGGTCCCAGCCTCTTCTTCACGGCAAAAATGTTACAACATGAACAGAGTTGAGAAAAAGACCTTAATCCTATTGTTCTACAAACCTATATGAATACAGAATCAACCCCTTCAGTGCCAAGTCCAAGAAGTTAGACAATATGTTTCTGATTGTTTGGAGTGGAATAGATCTGCACAACACAAGAAGAATGTGAATCTAAGTGTGAGGAGGAGGAAGGGCAAGCAGACAAGAAAATGAAAGTGAAACTTTGAGCACAATACTGCAGCATAGCCACAGACAGACAAGTCTGGATCTGTTTGTGTGTACGATCTGAGGTTTATTACATTCTTTCCTTATAATGGCAGCAGGCCGTAAAAGAGACCCAGTTTGGGAATATTTTAATGAAGCTCCTTCGCCTATCGGTAAGGCAGGCATACGTGCAAAATGCAAACGATGCAACAAAGAGATGCAAGGCCTGGTGGCGCGAATGAGGCAACATCATGAGAAGTGGGGTGATGAAGATGACCAAAGAAACACTTCTGAACAGGCAGGATCTTCAGGTTGGTAAACATTTTTATTGAATCCTATTTCTAAAGACTGAACTGTCATGTGTGAGAAAAATTATATTTCTTATTATTACTGCATGTTACTGTCATTTGGTACAGTTATGAAGAAAAACAAATATTCCTTTTGGGGCAGTGCTGTGTTGTGTACAATAAGCAGAAATTGTATAAACAATAAAATAACAGCATTGACTTTTTTTTGTTTAGGGGAATTCATGGATTCTGGAAACTATCCACCTCCAAGATCACCATCATCCTGTTCTACAGTTTCAGAGTTATCCATCCAGGATAGTGCTTCATTAGCAGCAGCATCATCAGACACCCACAGCCACATATCACCATCACCCAAAAGGAAGAAAAAAACCTTTACCTCCTGGAACCACCATAGATAGGTTTGTGATAAGAACTAGCAGATTAGAAAAAGTTGATTGATGAAAAAATTGCCCAGTTTATTTATGCAACGAACTCTTCTTTCCGTCTGACTGAGAACCCACATTTCATTAATATGGTTCAGTCACTGAGACCAGGATACAGTCAACCCAGCAGAGCTGATGTTGCAGGGAAACTGCTGGATCAAGTGTATGACAGAGAAATGGAGCAATGTGCAACAGCTCTGGAGGGTAAAATTGTTAACCTAAGTATTGATGGGTGGAGTAATGTCCACAATGATCCTATTGTATGTGCTTGTATAACAACAGAAGAAGGTAAAGTCTTCCTTGCACAAACAACTGATACGTCAGGAAATGCACACACAGCAGAATACTTACACGAAGTGGCAGTAAAAGCTATAACATGTGAACAAAAATTCAAATGTCTAGTACGCAGTTTGGTCACTGACAATGCTGCAAACGTATCCAAGATGAGAAGAAATTTAGAAGAGCAGGGAGGGAATACAAAGCTAATAACATATGGTTGCAGTGCTCATTTGCTGCACCTCTTAGCCAAAGACTTAAATGTTCCAGAAATAAAGGCTAATGTTGTTGAAATTGCTAAATACTTCCGTAATAATCATTTTGCTGCAGCAGCTCTGAAAAGGATGGGTGGAACCAAGCTAACGCTCCCACAAGATGTTAGATGGAACTCTGTGGTGGACTGTTTTGAGCAGTATATCAAAAACTGGCCTATTCTGATGACACTTTGTGAAGAAAATCGAGATAAAATAGATGGCACTGTCACGGCCAAAATCCTCAACATTGGGCTTAAGAGAAATGTTGAACATATGCTGAGTTTCCTGAAACCCATCTCTAAAGCTTTAAACAAAATACAGAAAAATAGCTGTTTTATTGCGGATGCTGTTGAAATTTGGAAGGAACTGAGTGAACACTTAAAAACAGAACTACACATGGACAGAATTAAATTACAAGCAGTAAACAAACGAATGGGACAAGCACTGACTCCAGCTCATTTTTTGGCAAATATTGTCAATATCCAATATCAGGGTCAAAACCTAAGTGCTGAGGAAGAGGAGTTAGCTATGACATGGGTATCCAGCAATCATCCATCTTTAATGCCAACTATAATAAACTTCAGAGCTAAGGGGGAACCATTCAAGAAATATATGTTTGCTGAAGATATTTTAAGGAAGGTCACACCAGTAAACTGGTGGAAGTCACTTAAGCGCTTGGATTTAGAGACTGTTCAAGTAATGATTTCACTTTTAACAGCAGTAGCTTCTTCTGCAGGCGTTGAAAGAATATTCTCTTCCTTTGGACTCATTCATTCTAAATTGAGAAATCGGTTGGGACCCAATAAAAGCAGGAAAGCTTGTTTTTCTTTTCCAGATTATGAATAGGAACAAAGAAGAAGATGATGATGAAGATGACGACGAGTGAGCTACAGAGGACAGCAGGGACAGTAGTATTTAAGTTTTTCATGTGTCGGCTGGGCTGACAGTCTAAGTTTCTTAAAATATATATATATTTTGTTTAGCCAAATTAGTTAACAAACATGGATGTTTGTTTAAGCAAATAACTTATGCTGTAATGTTGTTATTGTTTCAGTTGAATAAATCTATTTAAATTGTTATTAACCCCTTCACCCCCAAGGGTGGTTTGCATGTTAATGACCGGGCCAATTTTTACAATTCTGACCACTGTCTCTTTATGAGGTTATAACTCTGGAACGCTTCAACGGATCTACGCGATTCTGAGATTGTTTTCTCGTGACATATTGTACTTCACGATATTGGTAAAATTTCTTCGATTTAACTTGCGTTTATTTTTGAAAAAAATGCAAATATGGCGAAAATTTTGAAAATTTTGCAATTTTCAAACTTTGAATTTTTATTCCCTTAAAACTGAGAAATATGTCACACAAAATAGTTACTAAATAACATTTCCCACATGTCTACTTTACATCAGCACAATTTTGGAATCAAAATTTTTTTTTCTTAGGAAATTATAAGGGTTAAAAGTTGACCAGCGATTTCTCATTTTTACAACAAAATTTACAAAGCCATTTTTTTTTAGGGACCACCTCATATTTGAAGTCACTTTGAGGGGTCTATATAGCAGAAAATACCCAAAAGTGACACTATTCTAAAAACTGCACCCCTCAAGGTACTCAAAACCACATTCAAAAAGTTTATTAACCCTTCAGGTGCTTCACAGGAGCTGAAGCAACGTGGAAGGAAAAAATGAATATTTAACTTTTTAGCCACAAAAATGATCTTTTACAAACTTTTTTTTTTATTTTCACAAGGGTAAAAGAAGAAAATGGACAGATAAAGTTGTTGTGCAATTTCTCCTGAGTACGCCAATACCCCATAAGTGGGGGAAAACCACTGTCTGTGTGCACATCAGAGCTCATAAGGGAAAGAGCGCCGTTTGACTTTTTCAAACTAAAATTGGCTGAAATTGAGATCGGACACCATGTCGCGTTTGGAGAGCTCCTGATCTGCCTAAACAGTGGAAACCCCCCACAAATGACACCATTTTGGAAACTAGACCCCTCAAGGAACTTATCTAGATGTGTGGTGAGCACTTTGAATCCCCAAGTGTTTCACAAAAGTTTATAATGCCTGGGTGTGAAAAAAAAAAAACAATTTTCCACAAAAATGATTTTTAGTCCCAAATTTTTTATTTTTCCCAAGGAAATTGGACCGCAAAAGATGTTGGCCAATTTGTCCTGAGTACGCTGATACCCAATATGTGGGGGGGGGGAAACTGTTTGGGCGCACGGCAGGGCTTGGAAAGGAAGTAGTAACGTTTTGGAATGCAGACGTTGATGGGGGTCATGTTCCATTTGCAGTGCCCCAGATGAGCCTAAACAGTGGAAACCCCCACAAGTGACCCCATTTTGGAAACTAGACCCCCCAAGGAACTTATCTATAGCTTTGGTGAGCACTTTGAACCCCCAAGTGCTTCACACAAGTTTATAATGCCCGGGCATGAAAATAAAAAATCCTATTTTTTTCCCACAAAAATTATTTTTAGTCACTAATTTTTTATTTTCCCAAGGGTAACAGGAGAAATTGGACCACAAAAGTTGTTGTCCAATTTGTCCTGAGTACGCTGATACCCAATATGTGGGGGGGAACCACTGTTTGGGCGCACGGCAGAGCTCGGAATGGAAGGAGCACCATTTGACTTTTTCCAACCAAATTGGCTGGAATTGAGATTGGACGCCATGTTGCATTTGGAGAGCCCCTGATGTGCCTAAACAGTGGAAACACCCCACAAGTGACCCCATTTAGAAAACTAGACCCCCTAAGGAACTTATCTAGATCTTTGGTGAGCAATTTGAACCCCCAAGTGCTTCACACAAGTTTATAACGTAGAGCCGTAAAATTAAAAAATCATATTTTTTCCACAAAAATGATCTTTTCACCCCAATTTTTATTTTCCCAAGGGTAACAAGACTCCAAAAGTTATTGTGCAATTTGTCCTGAGTACGCTGATACCCCATATGTGGGGGTAAACCACTGTTTGGGTGCATGGCAGAGTTTGGAAGGGAAGGAGTGCCGTTTGACTTTTTCAACGCAGAATTGGCTGGATGCCATGTCGTGTTTGGAGAGCTCCTGATCTGCCTAAACAGTGGAAACCCCCCACAAATGACACCATTTTGGAAACTAGATCCCTCAAGGAACTTATCTAGATGTGTGGTGAGCACTTTGAACCCCCAAGTGCGTCACAGAAGTTTATAACGTACAGCCGTAAAAATAAAAAATCCTTTTTTTTTTTTTTTTTTTTTTACAAAAATGATTTTTTTCGTCCCCAATATTTTATTTTCACAAGGGTAACAGGAGAAATTGGACCCCAAAAGTTGTTGTCCAATTTGTCCTGAGTACGCTGATACCCAATATGTGGGAGAAAACTACTGTATGGGTACACGTTGGGGCTCAGAAGGGAAGTAGTGATGTTTTGGATTGCAGACTTTGATGGAATGGTCTGGGGGCGTCATGTCGCATTTGGAGAGCCCCTGATGCGCCTAAACAGTGGAAACCCCCCACAACTGACCCCATTTTGGAAAATAGACCCCACAAGGAACTTATATAGATGTGTGGTGAGCGCTATGAAGCCCCAAGTGTTTCACAGAAGTTTATAACGTACAGCCGTAAAAACAAAAAATATCATTTTTTTTTTAAAAAATGATATTTTTGCCCCCAGTTTTTTATTTTCCCAAGGGTAACAGAAGAAATAGGACAAATTGCACAATAACTCTTAGGGTCCAGAGTACGCTGATACCCCATGTGGGAGTAAACTACTGTTTGGGCGCATGGCAGAGGTCAGAAGGGAAGGAGCACCGTTTGACTTTTTCAACGTAGAATTGGCTGGAATTGAGATCAGACGTCATGTTACATTTGGAGAGCCCCTGATGTGCCTAAACAGCGGAAACCCCCCAATTCTAACTCCAACCCTAACCCCAACACACCCCTAACCCTAGTCCCAACCCTAACCACAAACCTAACCCTAACACACCCCTATCCCTAATCCCAACCATAACCCTAAGGCTGGGGTCACACACAAAGACAAAAAATCGGTCCGTTTTAGACGGTCGATTGTCGGATCAAAATGCAAACATCACACATGCTTCTGTCATCCGATTTTCCTTCAAAGATGCGATTTAGTCGCATGTGTGTGTACCTTGTAACATCCGATTTTCATCCGACTTGCGAGATTTTCTCGCAGGCTTGCAAAACTGACATATAATGGATCTAAAAGAATAGTATTTCAATCACAAAAAAAGAATAGATATATACACATAGAACACACATATATATATATATAATATATATATATATTATATATATATATATATATATATATATATATATATATATATACACACATGTCATTGTGACATGTATATATACATATATTTATAGTTCCTACACTTCTACATACTGTTATAGCCGCTAATTCAATTGCCGGGTTTTGTGAAATCACAGAAGCCGACATGAAATGATACATTGTTTCCACACAGTTAACCATGTCATTTCCTGTATTTTGATATTTGTTTAGAACTTACAATTACATGAGTGTATTTGTGCAAAATTTCAGACATATAGGGGTTAATTAAAGGTGTAATTTCGTTGAAAAAAAATGCGTGGGCTCCCGCTGTATTTTCTCCACCAGACAGACAAAACAAGCGAGTGGGGGCAGATAATAACAGCCTAGGGAGGGTACATTTTTTGTGCCCCACTGGCTACTAACATCTGCCCCCAGACACCCCAGAAAGGCAAATCTATAATTAGATTCGCCCTTTCTGGCACTTTGCCCGTCTATTCCCATTGCCCTGTAGCGGTGGCGAATGGGTTAATAATCTCACCTTACTGTCACCTTAGTATTGAAAGGTGACCTTAAGGCAGGTTAATAATTGAGAGCTGTCAATTAGACAACTATCAATTATTAATCCTATTGTATGAAAGAAAAATCAAACACACACAGTTTAATAAAAAATAAGTTTAATTAAATAATCACAGTTTTTGACCATATTTTATTTTCCTGCTAAAACCATTTCCTGTAATAAAAATAAAATAAAAAAGCAAAATTATACTTACCAATCCGATGTACAGTCAGGTCCCACGGTGTAATCCATCAGAAAGGGTTAACAGGTTACAGGTCGCAGAGAGCTAATAATGCTGTCTCAGACCTGTATTCCCCTGAATGAACAAGTTCCTCTCCCAGCGAAAGTAGAGGAATAGATTCATGAATGGAGCTTAATTGATTTATTGGCAATTTAACTTTAGTGACCTGACCTAAAGGGAAAGTGGACACAATCAATTAAGCTTCATTCATGAAACACATCCTCTCCTGTCGCCAGGAGAGGAACTTATTCATTCAGGAGCTTTGAGCTGAGCATGCAGGATTACTTGCACTGCTTGGCTCAAAGCTAGTTAACCCTTTGTGAAGGATTACAGCGTGGGACGTGACAGATCGGCGGAATAGGTAAGAATAATGTTGTTTTATTTTTTTTTCTTTATTTTAGGAGATCAATGGCTTCGCACGGATTAAGTGTAAAATAAAATATGGGCAAAAAAAATGTGTTTTTATTTCATTAAAATTATTTATTCTTAAAGTGTGTGTGTGTTTTTTTATTTACTTCAATAGGATTAATAATTGATAGTTGTCTAATTGACAGCTCTCAATTATTAACCTGCCTTAAGGTCACCTTTCAATACTAAGGTGACAGTAAGGTGAGATTATTAACCCATTCGCCACCGCTACAGGGCAATGGGAATAGACGGGCAAAGTGCCAGAAAGGGCGAATCTAATTATAGATTTGCCCTTTCTGGGGTGTCTGGGGGCAGATGTTAGTAGCCAGTGGGGGCACAAAAAATGTACCCTCCCTAGGCTGTTATTATCTGCCCCACTCGCTTGCTTTGTCTGTCTGGTGGAGAAAATACAGCGGGAGCCCACGCATTTTTTTTTAACGAAATTACACCTTTAATTAACCCCTACATGTCTGAAATTTTGCACAAATACACTCATGTAATTGTAAGTTCTAAACAAATATCAAAATACAGGAAATGACATGGTTAACTGTGTGGAAACAATGTATCATTTCATGTCGGCTTCTGTGATTTCACAAAACCCGGCAATTGAATTAGCGGCTATAACAGTATGTAGAAGTCTAGGAACTACCGTATAAATATATGTATATATACATGTCACAATGACTATATATATATATATATATATATATATATATTTATATATATATTTATATATTCTATGTGTGTATATCTATTCTTTCTATTCTTTATTAAAGCGGTCAGTGTGATTTTACAGTATAGCCGGGGATGAATTGCCGGCTTTTCTAAAGGACACCGATGCGATTTCATCGCAAGTCACACATGCGGTCCGTTTGTAATCAGATTTTTCATCGCTCCCATAGACTTGCATTGGCGATTGTCGACCGACAATCGGTGACAATCGCAGCATGCTGCGATTGCACATGGACGTTTAAAACGGACCACAAAAAATCTGATACTGGGAGCTGCTCCATAGATTAACATAGGTCCGACTGCAATGCGATATTTCATCGCATTGCAGTCGTCCGATTTTGTCGCCAGTGTGACTTCACCCTAATACTAACTTTAGCGCCAACCCTAACTTTAGCCGCAACCCTAATCTTAACCATAACCCTAATGGGAAAATGGAAATAAATACATTTTTGTAATTTTATTATTTTTCCCTAACTAAGGGGATGATAAAGGGGGGTTTGATTTACTATTTATAGCGGGTTTTTATGATTGGCAGCTGTCACGCTAAAAGACGCTTTTTATTGCAAAAAATAGTTTTTGCATCACCACATTTTGAGAGCTATAATTTTTGCATATTTTGGCCCACAGAGTCATGTGAGGTCTTATTTTTTGCGGTACGAGTTGACGTTTTTATTTGTACCATTTTTGAGCAGGTGACATTTTTTGATCGCTTTTTATTTAGATTTTTGGGAGGTTAGAATGAACAAAAATCAGCAATTCATGAATTTCTTTTGGGGGAGGCGTTTTTATCGTTCCGCTTGTGGTAAAATTGATAAAGCAGTTTTATTCTTCGGGTCAGTACAATTATGGCGATACCTCATTTATATCATTTTTTTTATATTTTGGCGCTTTAATAGAATAAAAACAATTTTATATAAAAAATACTGTATATACTCGTGTATAAGCCGAAATTTTCAGCACCTTTTTTCGTGCTGAAAATGCCCCCTCGGCTTATACACGAGTCATAGGGCAGAAACCAGCGGGGGAGGGGATGCCGCGGCAGGAGCCGGTGGCTGGGATCATACTCACCCCTCCCCGTGCCATCGCTGAGCGTCCCTGCAATCCTGCGTTCTCCCTTCCTGCAGCTCTTCTGCACTGAGCGGTGATGTAATACCCGCTCATTAAGGTCATGTAATATGGACGCGACGCCACTCCATAGGCGTGGCCTCCATATTCATGGCCTTAATGAGCGGTATTACATCACCGCTCAGTGCTGAAGAGCTACAGGAAGACGGGGAGAACGCAGGATTGCAGGGACGCTCAGCGATGGCACGGGGAGGGATGAGTATGATGGAGGAGAGGACAAGGAGCACGGAGCTGGACAGGGGATAGAACGGTGGACGGGGGAAGCATGGAGGAGGACGGGGGAAGCTGGAGCAGGACGGGGGGGGGGAGATCGGTGAACGGGGGAAGCATAGAGGACGGGGGAAGCTGGAGCAGGACGGGGGAAGCATGGAGGAGGACGGGGGAGAGACGGAGGAAGCATGGAGCAGGAGGGGGGGGGAGATCGGTGGACGGGGAAGCGTGGAGGAGGACGGGGGAAGCATGGAGCAGGACAGGGGAGGATGGAGGGCACAGAGGAGCACTGAGCAGGACGGGGGGCACAGGAGGACGGAGAAGGAATGGGGGAGCACAGCGGAGGACGGAGCAGGAGGGGGGAGTACAGAGGAGAATGGGGGAGCACAGAGCTGGATGGGGGAGCAAGGAGCAGGACGGGGGCAGCACAGAGCAGGAGGGCAGTTTATACACCCGGCTTATACACGAGTCAATAATTTTTCCCAGTTTTTTGTGGCAAAATTAGGGGGGTCGGCTTATACACGGGTCGGCTTATACACGAGTATATACGGTAATTATTTTTACATCGCTTTATTCCAAGTAAATACAGAGGAGAGACAATTATAAAAGTATTGCACATTTTCAAATATCTAAATAGGAGCTTGACATCTGCGCTGACAACTAGAAGGACAGCACACAAAGCTATATAATCTAGTAAAATGGAGGACACCATGAAGAAACTTGATTGACCCAATTTTAGTCAATGGGGTGTATTGGATAGCATTGATACCCATCATGCGATTGTTCCGTCAGAGGTTGAATTCTTTCTCTTCTGCTATGACTGAACAGAGAGATGGCGTTCCTAATGCAGAAGTGCACTCAGCCTTATTGCCTGCAGGGTGCTGCATCTTTGTGTTGGTCTGCTTTGGGACTGCGGTCTCCGCAGATCGGGAAACAAATGGCAGATTCCATTCTTTGGAGGTCCCGACTAACTTTGTCTTTTAAAATAAGAAGCAAACTACAGAATTCAATATGCCTATGAGATGTCTTTCTAGTCAAGAGGCTAAAGAAATACAATTACTGATGTACTGATCGCTAAACATTAAAACACTTCAACTGTAGGATATGCTAAATGATTTAATTTAAAAGCATTGTGTAACATCACGTGGATGAAATCATACACAAAGTCCATCAAAATTAGTAGTGTCAGATTTCTGTCATTCATCAAATATAAAAGTACTCAAAATGAAAAAGGGACAAATCAAGTTGGCGCTATAAAGAACAAACATGGCTATATAATAATGGCAGCCACATACATGGATGGGCCAACAGTTAAATGTGTATGGGGGGGGGGCCTCTCGACTCAGCGCCGAGAGATGATGCTGAATTTCAGTGGCCAATCCTTTTGTTCTCCCTTGGAGATTAGTACTTGCCAGGATTCTAGCAACAACTCTTCATAGAGAACACAGAACACATGACCGGATCGGTCATTCTTGTGTATGGAGGAGAGAGCCATCAGCCTTAACAATCGTTTGGCCAACTGCCATCTGATGTGTATAGAGAACTTGAGGCTGTGATCACACAAAGTGGTAAATTAGTGATTGTAGAGATAGTATTTTTGATTGTAGAGATAGTGCCCAGAAGGCCAATCCCACCAAATCAGGAGTGTACAACGTTTTCTGGTCCAAGTGCCACACAATGAACCACTCAATAAGGCTGCATGAAAAGTAGACGAGGTTTTACAATCCAAACCTTTTAAGATGTTTTCAAAGTATTGGCCATAAATGTTTCATAGGTAAAAATTCCAGAAATGAAACTTGTACTTGTCAATAGTTGTAGGGTGTCTCACTGCTCCCGCAGCACTACAGAGAGGAGGATCAGACCATGCGTGTGGCTCATCATCGTAGATTATGGGTGTTCTAAAATGATAAGCAGTTGCCACAATTCCCATATACGATAATGGACAGAGCAGCACCCGCAGATGGCCTCCTTGAAGGCCATATTCACATGTATTTCTATCATGAGATATGTTTTGGCCACACATCTGATTGAAAAACACAACAATCTCAGACATTTAGGAGGTTGTCCAGTTCGGGGCAGGAGACACACGGACAGTCTGTGCATTGTTGTCTGTACCAAGACCATGATACACAAAAGTCTTAATTCAGTCCAACTCCTACTGGAGCACCAAATAGTGGTATAAGGAGTCGAACTCCATTCTCCTTGTATATTGGCTTCCATGAGACGGCTACACAGAGCACTGTCAGTACTTATGAGTCCTTGCTCCCGAGCTGTGTTCCAATTCTCTCTGACATGAAAATTACTTGTGAGCAGCCACAAACAGACAAGCATTTCTATGCACAGATGGTTGAGAGGCTTACAACATGGAATTTCAGGCCGCAGGTTGTGCTTCCCTGCATAAGATAATTGTACCAACTACCTATCCTCATATACACTGCTCAAAAAAATAAAGGGAACACTTAAACAGAATATACTGTAACTCCAAGTAAATCAAACTTCTGTTAAAGCAAACTGTCTACTTAGGAAATAACACTGATTGACAATTTCACATGTGCAAATGGAATAGACAACAGATGGAAATTATTGGCAATTATCAAGACACTCAAAGGAGTGGTTCTGCAGGTGGGGACCACAGACCACATCTCAGTACCAATGCTTTCTGACTGATGGTTTGGTCACTTTTGAATGTTGGTTGTGCTTTCACACTCGTGGTAGCATGAGACGGACTCTACAACCCATACAAGTGGCTCAGGTAGTGCAGCTCATCCAGGATGGCACATCAATGCGAGCTGTGGCAAAAAGGTTTGCTGTGTCTGTCAGCATAGTGTCCAGAGGCGCTACAAGGAGACAGGTCAGTACACCAAGAGACGTGGAGGGGGCCGTAGGGCAACAACCCAGCAGAAGGACCGCTACCTCCACCTTTGTGCAAGGAGGAACAGGAGGAGCACTGCAAGAGCCCTGCAAAATGACCTCCAGTAGGCCACAAATGTGCTTGTGTCTGCACAAACGGTTAGAAACAGACTCCATGAGGATGGTTTGAGTGCCCGATGTCCACAGATGGGTTTGTGCTCACAGACCAACACCGTGCAGGATGCTTAGCATTTGCCACAGGACACCAGGATTGACAAATTCGCCACTGGCACCCTGTGCTCTTCACAGATGAAAGCAGGTTCACACTGAGCACATGTGACAGATGTGACAGAGTCTGGAGACGCCATATGAGAGCGTTTTGCTGCCTGCAACATCCTTCAGTATGACCGATTTGGCAGTGGGTCAGTAATGATGTGGGGTGGCATTTCTTTGGAGGGCCGCACAGCCCTCCATGTGCTCACCAGAGGTAGACTGACTGCCATTAGGTACCGAGATGAGATCCTCAGACCCCTTGTGAGACCATATGCTATTGCGGTTGGCCCTGGGTTCCTCCTAATGCCAGACAATGCCAGACCTCATGTGGCTGGAGTGTGTCAGAAGCTCCTGCAAGATGAAGGCATTGAAGCTATGGACCGGCCTGCCCGTTTCCCAGACCTGAATCCAATTAAGCACATGTGGGACATCATGTCTCGCTCCATCCTCCAAAGTCACGTTGCACCAGACTGTCCAGGAGTTCGCGGATGCTTTAGTCCAGGTCTGGGAGGAGATCCCACAGGAGACCATCCGCCGCCTCATCAGGAGCATGTCCAGGTGTTGTAGGGAGGTCATACAGGCACGTGGAGGCCACACACACACTACTGAGCATCATTTTGACTTGTTTTAAGGACATTACGTTCCACTTTAATTTTGTGGGTGACTTCAAATCCAGGCCTCCATTGGTTAATAAATTTAATTTCCATTGATGATTATTGTGTGATTTTGTTTGTCAGCACATTCAACTTTGTACAGAACAAAGTATTCAATGAGAATATTTCATTCATTCAGATCTAGGATGTGTTATTTGAGTGTTCCCTTTAGTTTTTTGAGCAGTGTGTCAATAGTACACATTATGCTACAGAATGAGTCCACAGATGATTGCCATGGATTCTACATGGAAAAGTTGTGGATTAGAGGCAGTAAATCTGGGTCAGAAATCTAAGCACACACATATACATATTTTGTGGATTGGACTCAGCCATTCAAATCTGAGAATTAGTGAGAAATGCACCCGGTTTGTGTCCGTGTCTCATGGATCTGTTTAGTGTTAAACTTGGATAAAAACATGTGACCTTTAATTTTGTATTGGCTTGGAAACATGCACACCTCTTAAATAAAGAAAAAAAAAAAAAAAGTATTAGGATGACACTTGAGGGGGGAGATCTGTGTTTCTCTGGGATGGTAGTACAGTCATGGCCAAAAGTTTTGAGAACGACACAAATATTATATTTTCACATGATCTGCTGCCCTCTGGTTTTTATGTGTGTTTGACAGATGTTTTTATCACAGACAGAAATATAATTGCAAACATATGAGTGACAAAAGCTTATATTGACAGTTAGAATGAGTTAATGCAGCAAGTCAATATTTGCAGTGTTGACCCTTCTTCAGGACCTCTGCAATTCTCCCTGGCATGTTCTCAATCAACTTCTGGACCAAATTCTGACTGATAGCTGTCCATTCTTGCACAATCAATGCTTTCATTTTGTCAGAATTTTTAGGTTTTGTTTGTCCACCCGTCTCTTGATGATTGACCACAAGTTCTCAATGGGATTAAGATCTGGGGAGTTTCCAGGCCATGGACCCAAAATCTCTATGTTTTGTTCCCTGAGCCATTTAGTCATCACCTTTGCTTTATGGCAAGGTGCTCCATCATGCTGGAAAAGGCATTGTTGATCGCCAAACTGCTCTTGGATGGTTGGGAGAAGTTGCTTTGGAGGACATTCTGGTACCATTCTTTATTCATGGCTGTGTAAGGTTCTATGTATATATTCCTGAAACTCAGTTTGTTC
Source organism: Oophaga sylvatica (assembly GCA_033576555.1). Taxonomy (NCBI): domain Eukaryota; kingdom Metazoa; phylum Chordata; class Amphibia; order Anura; family Dendrobatidae; genus Oophaga; species Oophaga sylvatica. Next base: position 10,914 of record JARQOD010009222.1, on the reverse strand, counting down.
GTCAGCCATTTTACTTTCTGTCTTGCTGCAGCTATCTTGCCCTCAGTCAAAATGGAGTTTCCAGCTTGCATGTTCCCGCCCTGATTCTCTCCTTTGCTTCTTAAGCAGCCACAGCTGAGCAATCAGTGATTCAGAATCTAGCCTGCAGTGAACCTGTGACTTGACTCCTGTAAGCCTTGGACCTTGTACTCCAGCTATTCCTACTGAGGAACTCTGAAGCACTTGTGGACTCTGAACCCTGCTCTTTGAAAGACCCACGTTTGCATGGACTTACGGTAACAGAGAAGAAGATCCTGAATCTGTATTGGAGAGTGATTGCTGAGCTTGGATTACTCTGGCCTGCTGTGTCTCCTGTTTCTGTGTCTGCAAACTGTGTGACTATTTCTGCCAACTTGTATGAAGTAATACAGGACTTTTCTATATCAAACCTGTGACTCCTGTGATTTCATCGCACCCAAGCACAAGACGCTATATGAACTGTACTACATACATTACAAGATTCTGAAGCCAAAACGTTAGTGTCTGCTGGGTCTGGAAGGCTGTGTCTGCTGTACTCTGGATATCAGATGTCTGGTTGAAACTTTCTGTGATGATAGTGGTTGTGACTTCTCACAACCATTCCAGGTGAGCAGTTCCCTTAATTTTTTTTTCTCTCTGCAGTGTTGCCACAGGTGAACACTATTGTTTTTTTTCTCTCCTCTTCTTCCAGTAATCCTGTCTTAAAAGATCTGGAAAATGGAGGCCCGCATAAAGGAACTTTGCGGAGTGACTGATAATATCCTTGCAGAATATAAAGACCCGTTTTACAAATCTACAGGACCTCAATAATCACAATTTACAAGTGGTTGGACAGACTACCCAGGATTTGCGAGCCAGGATTGAGGTTCTAGAGGGGCGAGTCCAGGCTCCTGCCGTAGCCCCGAGTGCTGGGATTCCCAAGTTGCCCCCTTTTCGTTTTGGCGGTGAACGTGAGAAATTCAGGGGATTTATTAATCAATGCAATCTTTTTTTTTCTGCACATGCTTCACAATTTCCCACTGAACGATCTAAGGTGCTTACTATAATTATGTTGCTTACCAACAAGGCTTTAATGTGGGCAAACCCTCTGATTGAGACTGAGGATGATTGTTTGAATCACCTTGATGATTTTATTTCAGCCATGGGGCAGGTGTTTGATGACCCCAATCGAGGTGCAACAGCTGAAGCAGCCATGTTAGCTTTGCGCCAAGGTAAGCACTCGGTAGCTGAATATGCCTTGGATTTCAGGAGATGGGCCCTTGATACCACCTGGGACAGTTCCGCCAAAAAATCTATTTTTCGAAAGGGGTTATCTCCACTGATTAAGGATGAACTTGCTCGTGCCGACCCTCCCACTGCGTTAGGTGACTTTATTAACTACTGCATCCGTATTGATACTCGTCTGACTGAACGCAGGCAAGAGAGATGGTTCGAAAGCAATCGTAATAACCTTTTCCTACCTTCCTCTCCAGCTAAGGAACCTTTGAGTAGGATTACACGGGAACCTGAACCTGAACCCATGCAGGTAGACTCTTTACAACGACGGGTTAGTGATGCACGCAAGGAACATGTTTTAAGGAGAATCTATGTTTCTATTGTGGTATGTCAGGGCACTTCATTATAAACTGCCCCAGCCGTTCTCGTAAGACTACTGCAGCACTCATTCATTGTGAGTGTTGCGAGAGGGGATCTGTCAGGTCCGAGCCTCAGGCTCCAGAGAGATCTGCAGCAACAGATCTTGATTTCTCGGACTTAAACTCCGTTACCTCTGAGGACGTTGACTGTGTAAACGCTGCCATTTTTCAAGTTTCCTCAGCGGTGTCCCAGCTGAGTTGTAAGAAAAACAATTCTCATTGCTTTCTTTCCATCAAACTCTGGGTTGACTCAGCTTGGGTGTCTAGCTCTGCTATGATCGACTCAGGGGCAAGTGGAAATTTTATGGATGTCTCCTTTGCTCTGAAACAGGGAATACGTTCAGTGAAGAAGGCTACTCCAGTACAGATGGAAACTGTGGATGGCTCCCTGCTGACCTCTGGACCAGTGGATCAGGAAACAGAGCCTTTGAGGGTTCTTATGGGTAAAGATCATCAAGAGAAACTGTCCTTTATGCTTATCTCTTCTCCTCACTTTCCCATTATTCTAGGGCTACCATGGCTGCAGGCTCAGAATCCTACCATTAACTGGGAGACCAAGGAATTACACTTTCCAGAGAAACAGATGAGTCCAAAAGTTTCAGCTTGCTCTGTTCCTAAAGGAATCATGTCAGTCCCTGAACTACCAGCTGTATACCAGGACTATGTGGATTTATGTGACAAGAAGAACGCTGACCAGCTTCCTCCTCACCGTCCATATGATTGTCCAATTGAATTATTGCCTGGAGCAGAGATACCTTTTGGTAAGATCTACCCCCTGGCGGGGCCCGAGCTAAAGGCTTTAAAGGATTACATAGATGAAAATCTAGCCAAGGGCTTCATACGCCCTCTTCATCTCCTGCAGGTGCACCCATCTTCTTTGTAAGGAAGAAAGATGGATCTCTGAGACCATGCGTAGACTATAGGGAACTCAATAAGGTTACTATTAGAAACCGTTATCCATTGCCTTTAATCCTGAGTTATTGGAGAGAGTGCGACATGCCAAAATTTTTTCTAAACTAGATCTTCGTGGGGCTTATAACTTAGTCCGTATTAGACCTGGGGATGAATGGAAGACTGCATTCAGGTCACGCTATGGACACTTTGAATATCTAGTTATGCCTTTTGGTCTGAGTACCGCCCCAGCCACTTTCCAACACTTGGTGAATGACATCTTCAGGGATCTCCTAGATACATTCGTGGTAATTTATTTGGATGATATTCTAATTTTTTCTAACTCCACAGAGGAACATCATGGACATGTGAGAATGGTCTTGGAACGTCTAAGACAAAATCATCTTTACATCAAACTTGAAAAGTGTGAATTCCATAGGACCGAAATTCAATTTCTGGGGTATGTACTGTCTACACAAGGAATTAGTATGGATGGAAGCAAAACCAAAGCCATCAAGGATTGGCCAAGTCCTAGAAATGTGAAGGAGGTACAGCGCTTCATCGGGTTTGCCAACTTCTATAGACGTTTCATTAGAAATTTCTCTGAGGTAGTGTCACCTATCACTCAACTTACCCGGAAAGAGTCTAGGTTTTCCTGGACTCCCCAAGCCCAGGAAGCATTTTCCCGTCTAAAAGATAAATTTACCACTGCACCTATCCTAGTACATCCCAACCCCGAGCTTGCCTTCATAATAGAGGTGGATGCTTCAGACTGTGCCATTGGAGCTATACTCTCTCAGAGAACAGGTGAGAAGAATGTCTTGCATCCCTGTGCCTTCTTTTCCCAGCAGTTGTCTTCGGCTGAGAGGAACTACGATGTGGGCAATAGAGAGTTGTTGGCCATTATTGCCGCCTTCAAAGAATGGAGACACCTTCTTCAGGGAGCTGCACAGCAAATAGTCGTCCTGACAGACCATCGTAACCTTGAGTTTATCAGGTCGGCTAAGTGCCTGACTCCTCGCCAGGCTCGCTGGAATCTTTTCTTAAACCAATTTAATTTTATCATCTCTTATAGACCAGGATCGCGCAATGGAAAGGCTGATGCACTCTCTAGGATTTACTCAGCAGAGACACGTCCAATTACTCCTCCTAAGACTATTCTTCCTGACTCTAGATTCCTAGGAGTAATTCATAATCAAGACCTACTTAAGGACATCAAGGAAGCATACCATGCGGATTCCTTTTTGGCACAACCCCCAAGGGACGTAAGTCTTGTCTTTAAGAATGGTGTGTGGATTCAGGGACAACGTCTGTATATTCCTGAAACAGTCAGATTAAGAGTATTGCAACTCATTCACGATTCCAAGATAGCTGGGCATAGAGGAATTCTAAAGACACAGGAATTTCTTTCTCGTTTCTTTTGGTGGCCCACTTGCAGGAAGGATGTTTTGAATTATGTCACTTCATGTGAGGTCTGTGCAAGATGCAAAACACCTCGCTCCTCACCAACTGGTCTGTTACAGCCTCTTCCCACCCCGTCCCGCCCGTGGGGATCCATTTCTATGGACTTCATTGTGGAATTACCAACCTCTCAGGGGAAGAACACCATTCTAGTGGTGGTTGACCGTCTAACAAAGGCAGCTCATTTTATCCCTTGTGTCGGCTTACCCACTGCAAAACAGACATCAGATTTGATGATTAAAGATGTGTTTCGCTTACATGGAGTACCGGATGAGGTTATTTCTGATCGAGGGGTGCAATTCACTTCTAGGTTTTGGCAAAATTTCTGTGCAGCATTGGACATTAAAGTAAACCTTTCTTCTGCTTTTCATCCCCAGACTAATGGACAGACCGAACGAACCAATCAAACCCTGGAGCAGTATCTCCGCTGCTTTATCTGCCACCTACAGGATGATTGGGTGGATCTACTTCCATTAGCTGAGTTCTCGTATAACAACTCTCAGAGTGCCTCCACTAAACAGTCTCCTTTTTACTCTAATCTAGGTTATCATCCTAACATTCTACCACGATTTCCCATAGAAACGCCTTTACCAGCAGTGGCTGAAAGAATCACGTCTTTACAGAAGAATATGGATCTTCTAAAGGAAAATCTGGAATCGGCTCAAGAAAGGTACAAGAAAGCAGCAGATAAATTTCGTAAACCTGCACCAGCTTTCAAGGTAGGAGACTTGGTCTGGCTGTCAACCAGAAATCTTAAGTTAAGGATTCCATCGTCTAAGTTGGGACATAAGTACATTGGACCCTATAAAATCAGTAAAATTATAAGTGCCGTTGCTTGTCGTCTTCAACTGCCCAGAACTATGAGAATCCACCCTGTCTTTCATGTATCCCTACTAAAGGCTGCGACACCCAATACGTTTCCTGGACGTTCCTCTCCTTGCCCTGACCCAGTGCTAGTCGATGGTCAGGAAGAATTTGTGGTGGAAAGGATTTTAGATTCCAGGTTGTATAGAAATCAGTTACAATATCTGATTAAATGGCAGGGCTACCCAGTGGAGGACAACTCATGGGAACCGGTCAATAACGTTAATGCTCCTCGCTTGCTCCGTCAGTTTCATCAGAGGTACCCACACAAGCCTGGTCTGAGGTCATCCGGAGGTTGTCCTTAAGGGGGGAGTAATGTAAGGTTCTATGTATATATTCCTGAAACTCAGTTTGTTCGTCAGCCATTTTACTTTCTGTCTTGCTGCAGCTATCTTGCCCTCAGTCAAAATGGAGTTTCCAGCTTGCATGTTCCCGCCCTGATTCTCTCCTTTGCTTCTTAAGCAGCCACAGCTGAGCAATCAGTGCTTCAGAATCTAGCCTGCAGTGAACCTGTGACTTGACTCCTGTAAGCCTTGGACCTTGTACTCCAGCTATTCCTACTGAGGAACTCTGAAGCACTTGTGGACTCTGAACCCTGCTCTTTGAAAGACCCACGTTTGCATGGACTTACGGTAACAGAGAAGAAGATCCTGAATCTGTATTGGAGTGATTGCTGAGCTTGGATTACTCTGGCCTGCTGTGTCTCCTGTTTCTGTGTCTGCAAACTGTGTGACTATTTCTGCCAACTTGTATGAAGTAATACAGGACTTTTCTATATCAAACCTGTGACTCCTGTGTTTTCATCGCACCCAAGCACAAGACGCTATATGAACTGTACTACATACATAACAGGCTGTGTTTTTAGGCAAGACTGTGAGAGAGCCGATTCCCTTGGCTGAGAAGCAACCCCACATATGAATGGTTTCAGGATGCTTAACAGTTGGCATGAGACAAGACTGGTGGTAGCACTCACCTTGTCTTCTCCGAATGAGGCGTTTTCCTGATGTCCCAAACAATCGAAAAGGGGATTCATCAGAGAAAATAACTTTACCCCAGTCCTCAGCAGTCCACTGCCTGTACCTTTTGCAGAATATCAGTCTGTCCATGATGTTTTTTCTGGAGAGAAGTGGCTTCTTTGCTGCCCTCCTTGAGACCAGGCCTTGCTCCAAGAGTCTCCGCCTCACAGTGCGTGCAGATGCACTCACACCTGCCTGCTGCCATTCCTGAGCAAGCTCTGCACTGCTGGTAGCCCGATCCCGCAGCTGAAACACTTTTAAGAGACGGTCCTGGTGCTTGCTGGTCTGTCTTGGGCGCCCTGGAGCCTTTTTGGCAACAATGGAACCTCTTTCCTTGAAGTTCTTGATGATGTTATAGATTGTTGACTGAGGTGCAATCTTTCTAGCTGCGATACTCTTCCCTGTTAGGCCATTTTTGTGCATTGCTGTTGTGAATGTGTTGGAGATGAGTTCTGAGCAGAAGCTGAACCATTTAGTGAAGATTGGCAATCAGGAGTTACAGACTGGTCCTATATAAGGGAGGTTCCCTCCCATCAGGGTTGCCGGTGATCAATTGTTCTTGTCTAACTGCTGTTGTTCCTGGTTCACTTGGAAGCCTGCTGAATCTTGCCTCTTCTCCTGCTCTCAGATAAGACATTTTCTGTTTTTATTTCTGTGCTTGCTTTTTGCATTGTTTCCTGCACTCTTGTGGAGGTCAGCCAGGTCCCCTCCGGGGGGCTTGTGCTCCTCTCAGTTTATCTGAGCCTCTGTTATTTGTTCATTTGCCTTTTCCAGTTTTTTCAGTGGCTGCGGCTTAGTTTTGTTAGACCAGAGAACTAATTTAGGTGGTAGAGGTCGTGTGATCTCAGGTGTTTTTGTAATTAGTAGAGTTGGTACTTTTTAGGGTTTTTTGGGATTGCAGTAAGTGTCCTTCCTATCCTTTTCTGTCAAGGAAGATTGGGCCCCAGCGTTTGCTCATACTATTTTCTGTCTGTGTTTGTATTTCCTCTTGTCTAACCGCCATTACATGTTTGGGGGCTTCCTATGTTCTTTGGGGATCTGCTCCAGGGCAGATAGCTTTCCTCTTTCTATCTTTAGGTGTAGTTAGCTTCTCAGGCTGTGACGAGGCGTCTAGGACCAACGTAGGTACGCTCCACGGCTGCCTTTAGTTGTGGTGGTTACTCAGGGTACTGCAATCCAGTAGATTCCAACCTCTCTGGTGTATTGCCGTTTTTGCCTGCTCTCCTCAGCTACCAAAACATAACAGTATCACCGGACAAACTGAAAATTATATGGTACTTACAGAAGGGAAATATAGTGTAAAAAAAAAGTTGTCAGAGTTGTCAGAGATTTTTTTTTTCTGTTTGTTGCATTTTTTTTTCCTCTGTTTCTCTGAGTGCTGAGGAGGATTTTTTGTTTTTCTCTCAATGGAGCTTGCACAGTTGTCTGGCCGTGTGGATCAGCTTGCCACTGAAGTTCGGAGTATTGTTACCTATCTTGCTAGGTTGCCGGTTGTAGAACCTAGGATCCCCATGCCAGATTTATTTTTGGGGGATCGAGCTAAATTTCTGAATTTCAAAAATAACTGTAAGTTGTTTTTTCCTTAAAACCTAAGTCCTCAGGGAACGCAGCACAGCAGGTTCAAATTGTCATCTCTCCTGCGCGGCGATCCTCAGGATTGGGCTTTTTCCCTGACACCTGGGGACCCTGTTTTGAGTAATGTTGATGCATTTTTTCTGGCTTTGGGGTTATTGTACGATGAACCTAATGTCACTGATCAAGCTGAAAAAACCTTGTTGGCATTAAATCAGGGGCTTGAGGACGCTGAGTTATACTGTCAGAAATTTCGTAAGTGGGCAGTCCTGACCAAATGGAATGATGATGCTTTGGCAGCCCTTTTTAGGAAGGGTCTGTCAGAGAACGTAAAAGATGTTATGGTGGGTTTCCCTGCTCCCTCTGGTCTCAATGATTCTATGTCATTAGCGATTCAAATTGACAGACGTTTGCGTGAGCGTAGAGGTATGCGTGGAATAGTGTTGCCTTGTGAACCAGCTTCTGAACCCATGCAGTGTGATAGAGTGGATTCTGGTGCACAGCGTCATGAGTTTTGAAAACGCAATGGGTTATGTTTCTACTGTGGTGACGCCTCTCATGCTATTTCAGTCTGCCCTAAGCGGGGAAGACGTTTTGCACGCTCAGTTGTCTTGGGTAGTGTTCAGACTAAATTTCTGTTGACTGTTACCCTGATTTGCTCCCTGTCCACATTTTCTGCTCAGGCTTTTGTTGATTCGGGAGCAGCTATTAACCTGATGGATTTTGATTTTGCTAAAGGTTGTGGGTTTCCCTTGATACCCCTACGGAAGTCTATTCCCCTACTGGGGATTGATTCTACCCCTTTGGCTGAGAATAAACCCCAGTTCTCTATTCAGGTGATAATGAGGGTTGAACCTGATCATCAGGAGAGTTGCAAATTTTTGGTGCTGTATAATCTGCATGACATTATTGTACTAGATTTCCCTTGGTTACAGTCTCATAATCCTAATTTTGGATTGGAAATCTGTGTCTGTAACCAGTTGGGGCTGCCAATGTGTTAATGCCAACACTCCTGTTTTTTCTGCCTCTCCCCAGGCTCAGGATGTTCCTGACTTTTTGACTGATTTTTCTGATGTGTTTAGCGAAAGTAAATCTGCATCCTTGCCCCCCCATAGGAGCTATGACTGCGCTATTGAATTAGTGCCTGGTAGTAAATTCCCTAAAGGTCGCCTTTTTAACTTGTCTGTACCTGAACATGACGCTATGCGGTCTTATATCAAGGAGTCATTGGAGAAAGGTCATATCAGACCATCCTCTTCACCCTTGGGTGCCGGTTTTTTCTTTGTGGCCAAAAAGGATGGTTCATTAAGGCCATGTATTGATTATCGTCTCTTGAACAATATCACTGTGAAATATCAATATCCGTTACCCTTGATTTCTGACCTGTTTACCAGGGTGAAAAGTGCTACTTGGTTTACCAAGCTTGACCTCAGGGGGGCGTATAACCTTATTCGCATTAAGCACGGGGATGAATGGAAGACGGCATTCAATACCCCAGAGGGGCATTTTGAGTACCTAGTGATGCCCTTTGGGCTCACTAATGCTCCTTCTGTCTTCCAGTCCTTCATGATTGACATTTTCAGGGATTTTGTGGATAAATTTCTGATTGTTTATTTGGATGATATCTTGATTTTTTCCAATGACTGGGACTCTCATGTGAAACATGTTCGAACTGTATTCCAGATTTTGAGAGAGAATGCTCTGTAAGTGAAGGGATCAAAGTGTCTTTTTGGCGTACAGAGGATCTCATTTCTGGGATTCATTTTGTCCCCATCTGTTATTGAAATGGACCCGGTCAAGGTTCAGGCCATCTGTGATTGGGTCCAACCTACTTCATTAAAGGCTCTTCAGAGATTCTTGGGTTTTGCCAATTTTTATCGTAAATTTATTGTTAATTTCTCTGTTATTGTTAAACCATTGACTGATTTGACAAAAAAGGGTTCTGATGTGGTGAATTGGCCTCCTGAGGCAGTCTCTGCGTTTCAGGAACTTAAGCAGAGATTCACTTCTGCTCCTGTTCTACGGCAGCCTGATGTTTCTCTGCCATTTCAGGTGGAGGTGGATGCCTCTGAAATTGGGGCAGGTGCCGTTTTGTCCCAAAGAGATCCAGAGACCTCTAAAAGTAACCCTTGTGCCTTTTTCTCTCGAAAATTTTCTCCAACTGAACGTAATTGACGTGGGTAATCGGGAGTTATTGGCCATGAAGTGGGCTTTTGAAGAGTGGAGACATTGGCTGGAGGGAGCCAAACATCAGGTGGTGGTCCTCACGGACCATAAGAATCTGGTTTATCTGGAATCAGCCAAGCGACTTAATCCTAGACAGGCCAGGTGGGCCTTGTTTTTCACATGTTTTAATTTTGTGGTTTCCTTTCTTCCTGGCACTAAGAATGTTAAGGCGGATGCCCTATCGAGGAGTTTCCTTGCGGACTCTCCTGAGTTATCTGATCCTGCTGTTATTTTGAAAGAGGGTGTAGTTCTTTCCGCCATCTCGCCCAATTTGAGACTGGCTCTGGAAGGGTGTCAGGAGGATAAACCCGAGCGCTGCCCTATTGGGAAATTGTTTGTCCCAGACCGGGGGAAAAAGAGTGTGATGTCTGAGATTCATTGTTCCGCGTTGGCCGGTCATCCCGGAATTTTTTGTACCAGAGACTTGGTTAGTCGGTCCTTTTGGTGGCCTACTTTGTCTCGTGACGTCAGGGAATTTGTGCAGTCCTGCGGGACTTGCTCTCGCTTCAAGCCTTGCTCTCGCTCTAGTGGTTTGTTGATGCCATTGCCTGTGCCCAAGAGACCATGGACCCATATCTCTATGGATTTCATTTCCGACCTCCCTGTTTCTCAGAGAATGACCGTTATTTGGGTGATTTGTGATAGGTTTTCCAAAATGATACATCTTGTGCCATTACCTAAGTTGCCTTCCTCCTCTGAATTGGTGCCTTTGTTCCTTCAGTACGTGGTTCGGTTACACGGCATTCCTGAGAACATTGTGTCTGACAGAGGAGTCCAGTTTGTTTCCAGATTTTGGAGAACTTTGTTCTAAACTTGGTGTTCAATTGTCTTTCTCCTCGGCTTTTCATCCTCAGACCAATGGACAAACAGAGAACAAACCAGACATTGGAGACCTATCTGAGATGCTTTGTGTCTGCTGATCAGGATGACTGGGTCTCTTTTTTGCCTTTGGCTGAGTTTGCTCTTAATAATAGGCTAGCTCTGCCACTTTGATGTCTCCATTTTTCTGCAATTTTGGGTTTCACCCTCGATTTTCTTCGGGACAGACGGAGGCTTCTGTCTGTCCGGGTGTTGACTCTGTTGTGGAGCGTATGCAGCAGATTTGGGACCAGGTAGTGGAGAGGTTGTCCCCCTCTCAGGAAAGGGCCCAGCGGTTTGCCAACCGGCATAGGACTGATGGTCCTCGGTTTAAAGTGGGGGACTTGGTCTGGTTGTCCTCAAGAAATATCCCT
>JARQOD010009221.1:0-32292 GCA_033576555.1 Oophaga sylvatica | reverse complement strand
CTTATGCCTAGCCGAAGCCCCTTGGCCCGGCCTAATGCTCTAGCCAATCCCTTGGGCCGCCGGCCTTATACCTAGCCAAGCCCTTTGGGCCCCAGCCTTACTTCTCACCTGCCCTTTGGCACCGGCCTTAATGCCTAGCCTGATTTTATGGGCCCCTTTCTTATGCTTGCCTATTGTGTGCACCTACCTTGATTCCTAGCAAAGCTCTTGGGCACCAGCCTTATGCCTAGCCAAGCCCTTGGGCCCCGTCCTTATGCCTAGCCAAGCCCTTGGGCCCCATCCTTGATGCCTAGCCAAGCCCTTGGGCCCCGCCTTATGCCTAGCCAAGCCCTTGGGCCTCGGCCTTATACCTAGCCAAGCCATTTGGGCCCCAGCCTTTACTTCTCACCTGCCCTTGGGCACCGGCCTTATGCCTAGCCTGATTTTGGGCCCCTTTCTTATGCTTGGCCTATTGTGTGCACCTACCCTTGATTCCTAGCAAAGCTCTTGGGCACCAGCCTTATGCCTAGCCAAAGCCCTTGGGCCCCGTCCTTATGCTAGCCAAGCCCTTGGGCCCCATCCTTATGCCTAGCCAAGCCCTTGGGCCCATTGCCTTATGCCTAGCCAAGCCTTGGGCCCCGGCCTTATGCCTAGCCAAGCCCTTTGGCCCCGACCTTATGCCTAGCAAAGCCCTTGGGCACCTACTTGATTCCTAGCAAAGCTCTTGGCAACTGCTTTATGCCTAGACAAGCCCTTGGGCCCTGGCCTTTTGCCTAGTCAAGCCCTTGGGCCCTTGCCTTATGCCTAGCCAAGCCCTTAGGCACCGCTTTATGCCTAGCCAAGCCCTTGGGCCCCGACCTTTACTACTCACCTGCCTTGGGTACGGCCTTATGCCAGCCTGATTTTGGGCCCCTCCTTATGCTGGCCTATTCTTGTGCACTTACCTTGATTCCTAGCAAAGCTCTTGGGCACCTGCCTTATGCCTAGCTAAGCCCTTGGGCCCCGCCTTATGCTTAGCCAAGTTCTTGGGCTCTGGTTTTATGCCAAGACAAGCCCTTGGGCCACAGCCTTATGCTTAGCCAAGCCCTTGGGCCCGTCCTTATGCCTAGCCAAGCCCTTTGGGCCCTGGCCTTTACTTCTCACCTGCCCTTGGGCACCGGCTTTATGCCTAGCCTAATTTTGGGCCCTTTCCTTATGCTTGGCCTATTTGTGCACCTACCTTGATTCCTAGCAAAGCTCTTGGGCACCTGCTTATGCCAAGCTTGATTTTGGGCCCCATCCTTATGCTTTGCCTATCTTGTGCACCTACCTTGATTCCTAGCCAAGACCTTGAGCCCCGGCCTTATGCCTAGCCAAGTCCTTGGGCCCTTGTCTTTTGCCTAGCCAAGCCCTTAGGCCCTGGCCTTATGCCTAGCCAAGCTCTTGGGCCCCGGCCTTATGCCTAGCCAAGCCCTTGGCCCCGGCCTAATGCCTAGCCAGCCCTTGGGCCCCGGCCTTATGCCTAGCCAAGACCTTGGGCCCCTACCTTGATTCCTAGCAAAGCTCTTGGGCACCTGCCTTATGCCTAGCTATGCCCTTGGGCCCCGAACTTTTGCCTAGACAAGCCCGTGGGCCCTGGCCTTATGCCTAGCCAAGCCCTTAGGCCCCGGCTTTATGCTTATCCAAGCCCTTGGGCCTCGACCTTATACCTATTCAAGCCCTTGGGCCCTCGGCCTTATGCCTAGCCAAGCCCTTGGTCCCCTGCCTTTACATCTCACCTGCCCTTGGGCCCCGGCCTTAAGCCTAGCCAAGCCCTTGGGCCCCGGACTGATGCCTAGCCAAGCCTTTGGACCCCGGTCTTATGCCTAGCCAAGCCCTTGGGCCCCGGCCTTATGCCTAGCCAAGCCATTTGGGCCCCAGCCTTTACTTCTCACCTGCCCTTGGGCATCGGCCTTATGCCTAGCCTGATTTTGGGCCCCTTTCTTATGCTTGGCCTATTGTGTGCACCTACCTTGATGCCTAGCCAAGCCCTTGGGCCCCGGCCTTATGCCTAGCCAAGCCCTTTGGCCCCGGCCTTATGCTAGCCAAGCCCTTGGCCCGCCTTATGCCTAGCCAAGCCCTTGGGCCCGGCCTTATGCCTAGCCAAGCCCTTGGGCCCCGGCCTTATGCCTAGCCAAGCCCTTGGTCCCGCCTTATGCCTAGCCAAGCCCTTGGGCCCCGGCCTTATGCCTAGCAAAGCCCTTGGGCCCTGCCTTATGCCTAGCCAAGCCCTTGGGCCCTGGCCTTATGCCTAGCCAAGCCCTTGGGCCCCGGCCTTTGCCTAGCCAAGCCTTGGGCCCTGCCTTATGCCTAGCCAAGCCTTGGGCCCCTGGCTTTATGCCTAGCCAAGCCCTTGGGCCATGCCTTATGCCTAGCCAAGCCCTTGGGCCCCGGCCTTATGCCTAGCCAAGCCCTTGGGCCCCGGCCTTATGCCTAGCAAAGCCCTTGGGCACCTACTTTGATTCCTAGCAAAGCTCTTGGGCAACTGCCTTATGCCTAGACAAGCCCTTGGGCCCTGGCCTTTTGCCTAGTCAAGCCCTTGGGCCCTTGCCTTATGCCTAGCCAAGCCCTTAGGCACCGGCTTTATGCCTAGCCAAGCCCTTGGGCCCCGACCTTTACTACTCACCTGCCCTTGGGTATCGGCCTTATGCCTAGCCTGGTTTTGGGCCCCTTCCTTATGCTTGGCCTATTCTTGTGCACTTACCTTGATTCCTAGCAAAGTTCTTGGGCACCTGCCTTATGCCTAGCCAAGCCCTTGGGCCCCGGCCTTATGCTTAGCCAAGTTCTTGGGCTCTGGTTTTATGCCAAGACAAGCCCTTGGGCCACAGCCTTATGCCTAGCCAAGCCCTTTGGCCTCGACCTTATGCCTAGCCAAGCCCTTTGGGCCCTGGCCTTTACTTCTCACCTGCCCTTGGGCACCGGCTTTATGCCTAGCCTAATTTTGGGCCCCTTCCTTATGCTTGGCCTATTGTGCACCTACCTTGATTCCTAGCAAAGTTCTTGCGCACCTGCCTTATGCCTAGCTTGATTTTGGGCCCCATCCTTATGCTTTGCCTATTCTTGTGCACCTTCCTTGATTCCTAGTAAAGATCTTGGGCACCTGCCTTATGCCTAGCCAAGCCTTTGGGCCCCGGCCTTATGCCTAGCCAAACCTTTGGGCCCCGGCATTATGACTAGCCAAGCGCTTGGGCCTCGGCCTTATGCCTAGCCAAGCCCTTGGGCCCGCTTTATGCCTAGCCGAGCCCTTGGGCCATGGCCTTAAGCCTAGCCAAGCCCTTGGGCCCCGGCCTTATGCCTAGCCAAGCCCTTGGCCCCGCTTTATGCCTAGCCAAGCCCTTGGGCCATGGCCTTAGGCCTAGCCAAGCCCTTGGGCCCCGGCCTTATGCCTAGCCAAGCCCTTGGGCCTCGGCCTTATGCCTAGCCAAGCCCCTGGGCCCCAGCCTTATGCCTAGCCAAGCCCTTGGGCCCCGGCCTTATGCCTAGCCAAGCCCTTGGGCCCCGGCCTTATGCTCAGCTAAGCCCTTGGGCCCCGGCTTTATGCCCAGCCAAGTCCTTGGGCCCCGACTTTATGCCAAGCCAAGCCCTTGGGCCCCGGCCTTATGCTTAGCCAAGCCCTTTGGCCCCGGCCTTATGCCTAGCCAAGCCCTTGGGCCCCGGCCTTATGCCTAGCCAAGCCTTCGGGCCTCAGCCTTTACGTCTCACCTCCTCTTGGGCACCGACCTTATGCCTAGCCTGATTTTGGGCCCCTTTCTTATGCTTGGCCTATTCTTGTGCACCTACCTTGATTCCTAGCAAAGCTCTTGGGCCCGGCCTTATGCCTAGCCAAGCCCTTAGGCCCCGGCCTTATGCCTAGCCAAGCCCTTGGGCCACAGCCTTGTGCCTAGCCAAGCCCTTGGGCCACAACCTTATGCCTAGCCAAGCGCTTGGGCCCCGGCCTTATGCCTAGCCAAGCACTTGGTACCCAGCCTTATGCCTAGCCAAGCCCTTGGGCCCCGGCCTTATGCCTAGCCAAGCCCTTGGCCCCGACCTTATGCCTAGCCAAGCCCTTGGTCCCGGCCCTATGCCTAGCCAAGCCCTTGGTCCCAGCCTTATGCTAGCCAAGCCCTTGGGCCCCGGCCTTCTGCCTAGCAAGCATTTGGGCATCTACCTTGATTGCTAGCAAAGTTCTTGGGCACCTGCCTTATGCCTAGCCAAGCCTTGGGCCCGCCTTTTGCCTAGCCAAGCCTTTGGGCCCTGCCTTATGCCTAGCCAAGCCCTTGGGCCCCGGCTTTATGCCTAGCCAAGCCCTGGGCCCCGACCTTATGCCTAGCCAAGCCCTTGGGCCCAGTCTTATGCCTAGACAAGCCTTGGGCCCCGGCCTTATGCCTAGCCAAGCCCTTGGGCCCCGGCCTTATGCCTAGCCATGCCCTTGGGCCCCGGCCTTATGCTTAGCCAAACCCTTGGGCCCCGGTCTTATGCCTAGCCAAGCCCTTGGGCGCCGGCCTTTTGCCTAGCCAAGCCCTTGGGCCACGGCCTTATGCCTAGAAAAGCCCTTGGGCCCCGGCCTTATGCCTGGCCAAGCCCTTTGGCCCCGACCTTATGCCTAACCAAGCCCTTGGTCCCCGGCCCTATGCCTAGCCAAGCCCTTGGTCCCCGGCCTTATGCCTAGCCAAGCCCCTGGGCCCCGGCCTTCTGCCTGGCAAAGCCCTTGGGCATCTACCTTGATTGCTAGCAAAGTTCTTGGGCACCTGCCTTATGCCTAGCCAAGCCCTTGGGCCCCGGCCTTTTGCCTAGCCAAGCCTTTGGGCCCCAGCCTTTACTTCTCACCTGCCCTTGGGCACCGGCCTTCTGCCTAGCCAAGCCCTTGGGCCCCGGCCTTATGCCTAGCCAAGCCCTTGGGCCCCAGCCTTTACGTCTCACCTCCTCTTGGGCACCGACCTTATGCCTAGCCTGATTTTGGGCCCCTTTCTTATGCTTGGCCTATTGTGTGCACCTACCTTGATTCCTAGCAAAGCTCTTGGGCACCAGCCTTATGCCTAGCCAAGCCCTTGGGCCCCGTCCTTATGCCTAGCCAAGCCCTTGGGCCCCATCCTTATGCCTAGCCAAGCCCTTGGGCCCCGGCCTTATGCCTAGCCAAGCCCTTGGGCCCCAGCTCTATGCCTAGCCCAGCCCTTGGGCCATGCCTTATGCCTAGCCAAGCCCTTGGGCCCCGGCCTTATGCCTAGCCAAGCCCTTGGGCCCCGGCCTTATGCCTAGCAAAGCCCTTGGGCACCTACTTTGATTCCTAGCAAAGCTCTTGGGCAACTGCCTTATGCCTAGACAAGCCTTGGGCCCTGGCCTTTTGCCTAGTCAAGCCCTTGGGCCCTTGCCTTATGCCTAGCCAAGCCCTTAGGCACCGGCTTTATGCCTAGCCAAGCCCTTGGGCCCCAACCTTTACTACTCACCTGCCCTTGGGTATCGGCCTTATGCCTAGCCTGGTTTTGGGCCCCTTCCTTATGCTTGGCCTATTCTTGTGCACTTACCTTGATTCCTAGCAAAACTCTTGGGCACCTGCCTTATGCCTAGCCAAGCCCTTGGGCCCCGGCCTTATGCTTAGCCAAGTTCTTGGGCTCTGGTTTTATGCCAAGACAAGCCCTTGGGCCACAGCCTTATGCCTAGCCAAGCCCTTTGGCCTCGACCTTATGCCTAGCCAAGCCCTTTGGGCCCTGGCCTTTACTTCTCACCTGCCCTTGGGCACCGGCTTTATGCCTAGCCTAATTTTGGGCCCCTTCCTTATGCTTGGCCTATTGTGCACCTACCTTGATTCCTAGCAAAGCTCTTGGGCACCTGCCTTATGCCTAGCTTGATTTTGGGCCCCATCCTTATGCTTTGCCTATTCTTGTGCACCTTCCTTGATTCCTAGCAAAGATCTTGGGCACCTGCCTTATGCCTAGCCAAGCCCTTGGGCCCCGGCCTTATGCCTAGCCAAACCTTTGGGCCCCGGCATTATGACTAGCCAAGCGCTTGGGCCTCGGCCTTATGCCTAGCCAAGCCCTTGGGCCCCGCT
Organism: Oophaga sylvatica; assembly: GCA_033576555.1. Lineage (NCBI taxonomy): Eukaryota > Metazoa > Chordata > Amphibia > Anura > Dendrobatidae > Oophaga > Oophaga sylvatica. The sequence continues at coordinate 26,270 of JARQOD010009221.1, read as the reverse complement.
TTATGCCTAGCCGAGCCCTTGGGCCATGGCCTTAAGCCTAGCCAAGCCCTTGGGCCCCGGCCTTATGCCTAGCCAAGCCCTTGGGCCTCGGCCTTATGCCTATCCAAGCCCCTGGGCCCCAGCCTTATGCCTAGCCAAGCCCTTGGGCCCCGGCCTTATGCCTAGCCAAGCCCTTGGGCCCCGGCCTTATGCCCAGCCAAGCCCTTGGGCCCCGGCTTTATGCCCAGCCAAGTCCTTGGGCCCCGACTTCATGTCAAGCCAAGCCCTTGGGCCCCGGCCTTATGCTTAGCCAAGCCCTTTGGCCCCGGCCTTATGCCTAGCCAAGCCCTTGGGCCCCGGCCTTATGCCTAGCCAAGCCCTTGGGCCTCAGCCTTTATGTCTCACCTCCTCTTGGGCACCGACCTTATGCCTAGCCTGATTTTGGGCCCCTTTCTTATGCTTGGCCTATTCTTGTGCACCTACCTTGATTCCTAGCAAGCTCTTGGGCCCCGGCCTTATGCCTAGCCAAGCCCTTAGGCCCCGGCCTTATGCCTAGCCAAGCCCTTGGGCCACAGCCTTGTGCCTAGCCAAGCCCTTGGGCCCCAACCTTATGCCTAGCCAAGCGCTTGGGCCCCGGCCTTATGCCTAGCCAAGCACTTGGTACCCAGCCTTATGCCTAGCCAAGCCCTTGGGCCCCGGCCTTATGCCTAGCCAAGCCCTTTGGCCCCGACTGTTGTGAATGGGTTTGAGATGAGTTCTGAGCAGAGGCTCCCTCTGGTGGTTACAAGCGGTACTAGTGAGGATTGTGAGGACTGGGAATCAGGTGTTACTGATTGGTCTTATTTAAGGGAATCATTTTCCCATCAGGGTTGCCGGTGAACAATTGTTCTGGTCTGATTCCTTCTTTCCAGTTTCCCTTGTAGCCTGCTGTGTCGTGTCTGCATCTCCTGCTATCAGATAAGACAATTTCTTATTTTGTGTTTTTGCTATATTTTTGCATTTTGTCCTGCACTTTTGTGGGGGCCTTCTGGGTCCCCTCCGGGGGCTTTTGCCCTCTCAGTTTAGTTCAGCCACTGAGTTTTGTTCTTTTGCTTTTTCCAGTTTTTTCAGTGGCTGCTGTTTTTGTTTCACCAGAGAACTAATTTAGGTGGTAGAGGTCGTGTGATCTCAGGTGATTTTGAAATTAGTAGAGTTGGTGTTTTTCAGGGTTTTCTGGGATTGCAGTAAGTACCCTTCCTGTCCTTTTCTATTTAGATAGTTTGGGCCCCAGCGTTTGCTCATACTATTTTCTTTCTGTGTCAGTATTTCCTCTTGTCTAACCGCCATTACATGTTTGGGGGCTTTCTATTATCTTTGGGGTTCTGCTCCGGGGCAGATAGCTTTCCTATTTCTATCTTTAGGTGTAGTTAGTTTCTCAGGCTGTGACGAGGCGTCTAGGACCAACGTAGGAACGCTCCACGGCTGCCTCTAGTTGTGGTGGTTAGTCAGGGTACTGCAATCTCATAGATTCCAACTGCTCTGGTGTATTGCCTTTTTTACCTGCACTCCTCAGCTACCGAAACATAACAGTATCACCGGCCTAAAAATTGAAAATTGTATGGTACTCACAGAAGGGAAAAAATATTGTGAAAGAAAAAAGGTTGTCAGAGTTGTCAGAGATATTTTTCTGTTTGTTGCATTTTTTTCCCTCTGTATCTCTGGGTGCTGGGGAGGATCTTTTCTCCCAATGGAGTTTGCACAGTTGTCTGGCCGTGTGGATCGGCTTGCCACTGAGGTTCAGAGTATTGCTGCATATCTTGCTAGGTTGCCTGTTGTGGAACCTAGGATCCCCATGCCAGATTTGTTTTTAGGGGATCGAGCTAAGTTTCAGAATTTCAAAAATAATTGTAAATTGTTTTTTGCCTTAAAATCTAAGTCCTCAGGAAACGCAGCGCAGCAGGTTCAAATTATCATCTCTCTCCTGCGCGGCGATCCTCAGGATTGGGCTTTTTCCCTGATACCTGGGGATCCTGTTTTGAGTGATGTTGATGCATTTTTTCAGGCTTTGGGGTTATTGTACGATGAGCCTAATGTCACTGATCAAGCTGAAAAAGCCTTGTTGGCATTAAATCAGGGGCTTGATGACGCTGAGTTATACTGTCAGAGATTCCGTAGGTGGGCAGTCCTGACCAAATGGAATGACGACGCTTTGGCGGCCCTTTTCCGGAAGGGTCTGTCAGATAATGTAAAGGATGTTATGGTGGGATTCCCTGTCCCCTCTGGTCTCAATGATTCTATGTCATTAGCGATTCAAATTGACAGACGTTTGCGTGAGCGGAGAAGTATGCGTGGAATGGTGTTGCCTTGTGAACCAGCTTCTGAACCCATGCAGTGTGATAGAGTGGTGTCTGGGGCACAGCGTCATGATTTTCGAAAGCGCAATGGGTTATGTTTCTACTGTGGTGATGCCTCTCATGCTATTTCAGTCTGCCCTAAGCGGGGAAGACGTTTTGCACGCTCAGTTGTCTTGGGTAGTGTTCAGACTAAGTTTTTATTAACTGTCACTCTGATATGCTCTCTGTCCTCATTTTCTGCTCAGGCTTTCGTTGATTCTGGAGCAGCTATTAACCTGATGGATTATGATTTTGCTAAACGTTGTGGGTTTCCCTTGATACCCCTACAGAAGTCTATTCCCCTACTGGGGATCGATTCTACCCCTTTGGCTGAGAATAAACCCCAGTTTTCTACTCAGGTGATAATGAGGGTTGAACCTGATCACCAGGAGTGCTGCAAATTTTTGGTTCTATATAATCTGCATGACATTATCGTGCTGGGTTTCCCTTGGTTACAGTCTCATAATCCTGTTTTGGATTGGAAATCTGTGTCTGTAACCAGTTGGGGCTGCCAATGTGTTAATACCAACACTCCTGTTTTTTCTGCCTCCCCCCAGGCTCAGGATGTTCCTGACTTTTTGATTGATTTTTCTGATGTGTTTAGCGAAAGTAAATCTGCATCCTTGCCTCCCCATAGGAGCTATGACTGCGCTATTGAATTAGTGCCGGGTAGTAAATTCCCTAAAGGTCGCCTTTTTAACTTGTCTGTACCTGAACATGACGCTATGCGGTCTTATATCAAGGAATCATTGGAGAAGGGTCATATCAGACCATCCTCTTCACCCTTAGGTGCCGGTTTTTTCTTTGTGGCCAAAAAAGATGGTTCATTAAGGCCGTGTATTGATTATCGTCTCTTGAACAATATTACTGTGAAATATCAATACCCGTTACCCTTGATTTCTGACCTGTTTTCCAGGGTGAAAAACGCTACTTGGTTTACCAAGCTTGACCTCAGGGGGGCGTATAACCTTATTCGCATTAAGCACGGGGATGAATGGAAGACGGCATTCAATACCCCTGAAGGGCATTTTGAGTACCTAGTGATGCCCTTTGGGCTCACTAATGCTCCTTCCGTCTTCCAGTCCTTCATGAATGACATTTTCAGGGATTTTGTGGACAAATTTCTGATTGTTTATTTGGATGATATCTTGATTTTTTCTAATGACTGGGACTCTCATGTGAAACATGTTCGAACTGTATTCCAGATTTTGAGAGAGAATGCTCTGTATGTGAAGGGATCAAAGTGTCTTTTTGGCGTACAGAGGATCTCATTTCTGGGATTCATTTTGTCCCCATCTGTTATTGAAATGGACCCGGTCAAGGTTCAGGCCATCTGTGATTGGGTCCAACCTACTTCATTAAAGGCTCTTCAGAGATTTTTGGGTTTTGCCAATTTTTATCGTAAATTTATTGGTAATTTCTCGGTTATTGTTAAACCATTAACTGATTTGACCAGAAAGGGTTCTGATGTGGTGAATTGGCCTCCTGAGGCAGTCTCTGCATTTCAGGAACTTAAGCAGAGATTCACTTCTGCTCCTGTTCTACGGCAGCCTGATGTTTCTCTGCCATTTCAGGTGGAGGTTGATGCCTCTGAAATTGGGGCAGGTGCCGTTTTGTCCCAAAAAGATCCAGAGACCTCTAAAAGTAACCCTTGTGCCTTTTTCTCTCGAAAATTTTCTCCTACTGAACGTAATTATGACGTGGGTAATCGGGAGTTATTGGCCATGAAGTGGGCTTTTGAAGAGTGGAGACATTGGCTGGAGGGAGCCAAACATCAGGTGGTGGTCCTTACGGACCATAAGAATCTGGTCTATCTGGAATCTGCCAAGCGACTCAATCCTAGACAGGCCAGGTGGGCCTTGTTTTTCACACGTTTTAATTTTGTGGTTTCCTTTCTTCCTGGCACTAAGAATGTTAAGGCGGATGCCCTCTCGAGGAGTTTCCTTGCGGACTCTCCTGAGTTATCTGATCCTTCTGTTATTTTGAAAGAGGGTGTAGTTCTTTCCGCCATCTCGCCCAATTTAAGACTTGCTCTGGAGGGGTGTCAGGAGGATAGGCCCGAGCGCTGCCCTGTTGGAAAATTGTTTGTCCCGGACCAATGGAAAAAGAGTGTGATGTCTGAGATTCATTGTTCCGCATTGGCTGGGCATCCCGGAATTTTTGGTACCAGAGACTTGGTTAGTCGGTCCTTTTGGTGGCCTACCTTGTCTCGTGATGTCAGGGAATTTGTGCAGTCCTGCGGGACTTGCTCTCGCTCCAAGCCTTGCTCTCGCTCTAGTGGTTTGTTGATGCCATTGCCTGTGCCCAAGAGACCATGGACCCATATCTCTATGGATTTCATTTCCGATCTTCCTGTTTCTCAGAGAATGACCACCATCTGGGTAATTTGTGATAGGTTTTCCAAAATGATACATCTTGTGCCATTACCTAAGTTGCCTTCCTCCTCTGAATTGGTGCCGTTGTTCCTTCAGCACGTGGTTCGTTTACACGGCATTCCTGAGAACATTGTGTCTGACAGAGGAGTCCAGTTTGTTTCCAGATTTTGGAGGACTTTTTGTTCTAAACTGGGTGTTCAATTGTCTTTCTCCTCGGCATTTCATCCTCAGACCAATGGTCAAACTGAGAGAACAAACCAGACATTGGAGACTTATCTAAGATGCTTTGTGTCTGCTGATCAGGATGACTGGGTCTCTTTTTTGCCTTTGGCTGAGTTTGCTCTTAATAATAGGGCTAGCTCTGCCACTTTGATGTCTCCGTTTTTCTGTAATTCTGGGTTTCACCCTCGATTTTCTTCAGGACAGACGGAGGCTTCTGTCTGTCCAGGTGTTGACTCTGTTGTGGAGCGTATGCAACAGATTTGGGACCAGGTAGTGGAGAGGTTGTCCCTCTCTCAGGAGAAGGCCCAGCGGTTTGCTAACCGGCATAGGACTGATGGTCCTCGGTTTAAAGTGGGGGACTTGGTCTGGTTGTCCTCAAAGAATATTCCTATGAGAGTAGCATCTCCTAAATTTAAGCCTAGGTTCATTGGACCTTATAAGATCATGGAGATTATTAATCCTGTTTCTTTTCGTTTGCTTCTTCCAGGGACATTTAAGATCCATAACGTGTTCCACAAGTCCTTGTTGAAGAGGTTTGTTGAGCCAGTGGTTCCTGCTGCTGTGCCTCCTGACCCTGTTTTGGTTGAGGGCAATCTGGAGTATGTGGTTGAGAAAATATGGATTCTCGTTTTTCTAGACGGAAACTCCAGTATTTGGTTAAATGGAGAGGTTATGGTCAGGAAGACAATTCTTGGGTGTTTGCTTCGGACATCCATGCTAGGAGACTTATCCGTGCGTATCATAGAACTCATCCTGACCGACCTGGTTGCTCTAATGAGGGTTCGGTGACCCCTCCTCAAGGGGGGGGGTACTGTTGTGAATGGGTTTGAGATGAGTTCTGAGCAGAGGCTCCCTCTGGTGGTTACAAGCGGTGCTAGTGAAGATTGTGAGGACTGGGAATCAGGTGTTACTGACTGGTCTTATATAAGGGAGTCATTTTCCCATCAGGGTTGCCGGTGATCAATTGTTCTGGTCTGAATCCTTCTTTCCAGTTTCCCTTGTAGCCTGCTGTGTCGTGTCTGCATCTCCTGCTAACAGATAAGACATTTTCTTCTTTTGTGTTTTTGCTTATTTTTGCATTTTGTCCTGCACTTCTGTGGGGGCCTTCAGGGTCCCCTCCGGGGGCTTTTGCCCTCTCTGTTTAGTTCAGCCACTGAGTTTTGTACTTTTGCTTTTTCCAGTTTTTTCAGTGGCTGCTGTTTTGATTTTGTTACACCAGAGAACTAATTTAGGTGGTAGAGGTCGTGTGATCTCAGGTGATTTTGAAATTAGTAGAGTTGGTGCTTTTCAGGGTTTTCTGGGATTGCAGTAAGTACCCTTCCTATCCTTTTCTATTTAGATAGTTTGGGCCCCAGCGTTTGCTCATACTATTTTCTTTCTGTGTCAGTATTTCCTCTTGTCTAACCGCCATTACATGTTTGGGGGCTTTCTATTATCTTTGGGGTTCTGCTCCGGGGCAGATAGCTTTCCTATTTCTATCTTTAGGTGTAGTTAGTTTCTCAGGCTGTGACGAGGCGTCTAGGACCAACGTAGGAACGCTCCACGGCTGCCTCTAGTTGTGGTGGTTAGTCAGGGTACTGCAATCTCATAGATTCCAACTGCTCTGGTGTATTGCCTTTTTTACCTGCACTCCTCAGCTACCGAAACATAACAGTATCACCGGCCTAAAAATTGAAAATTGTATGGTACTCACAGAAGGGAAAAAATATTGTGAAAGAAAAAAGGTTGTCAGAGTTGTCAGAGATATTTTTCTGTTTGTTGCATTTTTTTTCCCTCTGTATCTCTGGGTGCTGGGGAGGATCTTTTCTCCCAATGGAGTTTGCACAGTTGTCTGGCCGTGTGGATCGGCTTGCCACTGAGGTTCAGAGTATTGCTGCATATCTTGCTAGGTTGCCTGTTGTGGAACCTAGGATCCCCATGCCAGATTTGTTTTTAGGGGATCGAGCTAAGTTTCAGAATTTCAAAAATAATTGTAAATTGTTTTTTGCCTTAAAATCTAAGTCCTCAGGAAACGCAGCGCAGCAGGTTCAAATTATCATCTCTCTCCTGCGCGGCGATCCTCAGGATTGGGCTTTTTCCCTGATACCTGGGGATCCTGTTTTGAGTGATGTTGATGCATTTTTTCAGGCTTTGGGGTTATTGTACGATGAGCCTAATGTCACTGATCAAGCTGAAAAAGCCTTGTTGGCATTAAATCAGGGGCTTGATGACGCTGAGTTATACTGTCAGAGATTCCGTAGGTGGGCAGTCCTGACCAAATGGAATGACGACGCTTTGGCGGCCCTTTTCCGGAAGGGTCTGTCAGATAATGTAAAGGATGTTATGGTGGGATTCCCTGTCCCCTCTGGTCTCAATGATTCTATGTCATTAGCGATTCAAATTGACAGACGTTTGCGTGAGCGGAGAAGTATGCGTGGAATGGTGTTGCCTTGTGAACCAGCTTCTGAACCCATGCAGTGTGATAGAGTGGTGTCTGGGGCACAGCGTCATGATTTTCGAAAGCGCAATGGGTTATGTTTCTACTGTGGTGATGCCTCTCATGCTATTTCAGTCTGCCCTAAGCGGGGAAGACGTTTTGCACGCTCAGTTGTCTTGGGTAGTGTTCAGACTAAGTTTTTATTAACTGTCACTCTGATATGCTCTCTGTCCTCATTTTCTGCTCAGGCTTTCGTTGATTCTGGAGCAGCTATTAACCTGATGGATTATGATTTTGCTAAACGTTGTGGGTTTCCCTTGATACCCCTACAGAAGTCTATTCCCCTACTGGGGATCGATTCTACCCCTTTGGCTGAGAATAAACCCAGTTTTCTACTCAGGTGATAATGAGGGTTGAACCTGATCACCAGGAGTGCTGCAAATTTTTGGTTCTATATAATCTGCATGACATTATCGTGCTGGGTTTCCCTTGGTTACAGTCTCATAATCCTGTTTTGGATTGGAAATCTGTGTCTGTAACCAGTTGGGGCTGCCAATGTGTTAATACCAACACTCCTGTTTTTTCTGCCTCCCCCAGGCTCAGGATGTTCCTGACTTTTTGATTGATTTTTCTGATGTGTTTAGTGAAAGTAAATCTGCATCCTTGCCTCCCCATAGGAGCTATGACTGCGCTATTGAATTAGTGCCGGGTAGTAAATTCCCTAAAGGTCGCCTTTTTAACTTGTCTGTACCTGAACATGACGCTATGCGGTCTTATATCAAGGAATCATTGGAGAAGGGTCATATCAGACCATCCTCTTCACCCTTAGGTGCCGGTTTTTTTTTTGTGGCCAAAAAAGATGGTTCATTAAGGCCGTGTATTGATTATCGTCTCTTGAACAATATTACTGTGAAATATCAATACCCGTTACCCTTGATTTCTGACCTGTTTTCCAGGGTGAAAAACGCTACTTGGTTTACCAAGCTTGACCTCAGGGGGGCGTATAACCTTATTCGCATTAAGCACGGGGATGAATGGAAGACGGCATTCAATACCCCTGAAGGGCATTTTGAGTACCTAGTGATGCCCTTTGGGCTCACTAATGCTCCTTCCGTCTTCCAGTCCTTCATGAATGACATTTTCAGGGATTTTGTGGACAAATTTCTGATTGTTTATTTGGATGATATCTTGATTTTTTCTAATGACTGGGACTCTCATGTGAAACATGTTCGAACTGTATTCCAGATTTTGAGAGAGAATGCTCTGTATGTGAAGGGATCAAAGTGTCTTTTTGGCGTACAGAGGATCTCATTTCTGGGATTCATTTTGTCCCCATCTGTTATTGAAATGGACCCGGTCAAGGTTCAGGCCATCTGTGATTGGGTCCAACTACTTCATTAAAGGCTCTTCAGAGATTTTTGGGTTTTGCCAATTTTTATCGTAAATTTATTGGTAATTTCTCGGTTATTGTTAAACCATTAACTGATTTGACCAGAAAGGGTTCTGATGTGGTGAATTGGCCTCCGAGGCAGTCTCTGCATTTCAGGAACTTAAGCAGAGATTCACTTCTGCTCCTGTTCTACGGCAGCCTGATGTTTCTCTGCCATTTCAGGTGGAGGTTGATGCCTCTGAAATTGGGGCAGGTGCCGTTTTGTCCCAAAAAGATCCAGAGACCTCTAAAAGTAACCCTTGTGCCTTTTTCTCTCGAAAATTTTCTCCTACTGAACGTAATTATGACGTGGGTAATCGGGAGTTATTGGCCATGAAGTGGGCTTTTGAAGAGTGGGACATTGGCTGGAGGGAGCCAAACATCAGGTGGTGGTCCTCATGGACCATAAGAATCTGGTCTATCTGGAATCTGCCAAGCGACTCAATCCTAGACAGGCCAGGTGGGCCTTGTTTTTCACACGTTTTAATTTTGTGGTTTCCTTTCTTGCTGGCACTAAGAATGTTAAGGCGGATGCCCTCTCGAGGAGTTTCCTTGCGGACTCTCCTGAGTTATCTGATCCTTCTGTTATTTTGAAAGAGGGTGTAGTTCTTTCCGCCATCTCGCCCAATTTGAGACTTGCTCTGGAGGGGTGTCAGGAGGATAGGCCCGAGCGCTGCCCTGTTGGAAAATTGTTTGTCCCGGACCAATGGAAAAAGAGTGTGATGTCTGAGATTCATTGTTCCGCATTGGCTGGGCATCCCGGAATTTTTGGTACCAGAGACTTGGTTAGTCGGTCCTTTTGGTGGCCTACCTTGTCTCGTGATGTCAGGGAATTTGTGCAGTCCTGCGGGACTTGCTCTCGCTCCAAGCCTTGCTCTCGCTCTAGTGGTTTGTTGATGCCATTGCCTGTGCCCAAGAGACCATGGACCCATATCTCTATGGATTTCATTTCCGATCTTCCTGTTTCTCAGAGAATGACCACCATCTGGGTAATTTGTGATAGGTTTTCCAAAATGATACATCTTGTGCCATTACCTAAGTTGCCTTCCTCCTCTGAATTGGTGCCGTTGTTCCTTCAGCACGTGGTTCGTTTACACGGCATTCCTGAGAACATTGTGTCTGACAGTAGGAGTCCAGTTTGTTTCCAGATTTTGGAGGACTTTTTGTTCTAAACTGGGTGTTCAATTGTCTTTCTCCTCGGCATTTCATCCTCAGACCAATGGTCAAACTGAGAGAACAAACCAGACATTGGAGACTTATCTAAGATGCTTTGTGTCTGCTGATCAGGTTGACTGGGTCTCTTTTTTGCCTTTGGCTGAGTTTGCTCTTAATAATAGGGCTAGCTCTGCCACTTTGATGTCTCCAGTTTTTCTGTAATTCTGGGTTTCACCCTCGATTTTCTTCAGGACAGACGGAGGCTTCCGTCTGTCCAGGTGTTGACTCTGTTGTGGAGCGTATGCAAAAGATTTGGGACCAGGTAGTGGAGAGGTTGTCCCTCTCTCAGGAGAAGGCCCAGCGGTTTGCTAACCGGCATAGGACTGATGGTCCTCGGTTTAAAGTGGGGGACTTGGTCTGGTTGTCCTCAAAGAATATTCCTATGAGAGTAGCATCTCCTAAATTTAAGCCTAGGTTCATTGGACCTTATAAGATCATGGAGATTATTAATCCTGTTTCTTTTCGTTTGCTTCTTCCAGGGACATTTAAGATCCATAACGTGTTCCACAAGTCCTTGTTGAAGAGGTTTGTTGAGCCAGTGGTTCCTGCTGCTGTGCCTCCTGACCCTGTTTTGGTTGAGGGCAATCTGGAGTATGTGGTTGAGAAAATATTGGATTCTCGTTTTTCTAGACGGAAACTCCAGTATTTGGTTAAATGGAGAGGTTATGGTCAGGAAGACAATTCTTGGGTGTTTGCTTCGGACATCCATGCTAGGAGACTTATCCGTGCGTATCATAGAACTCATCCTGACCGACCTGGTTGCTCTAATGAGGGTTCGGTGACCCTCCTCAAGGGGGGGGTACTGTTGTGAATGGGTTTGAGATGAGTTCTGAGCAGAGGCTCCCTCTGGTGGTTACAAGCGGTGCTAGTGAAGATTGTGAGGACTGGGAATCAGGTGTTACTGACTGGTCTTATATAAGGGAGTCATTTTCCCATCAGGGTTGCCGGTGATCAATTGTTCTGGTCTGAATCCTTCTTTCCAGTTTCCCTTGTAGCCTGCTGTGTCGTGTCTGCATCTCCTGCTAACAGATAAGACATTTTCTTCTTTTGTGTTTGTGCTTTATTTTTGCATTTTGTCCTGCACTTCTGTGGGGTCCTTCAGGGTCCCCTCCGGGGGCTTTTGCCCTCTCTGTTTAGTTCAGCCACTGAGTTTTGTACTTTTGCTTTTTCCAGTTTTTTCAGTGGCTGCTGTTTTGATTTTGTTACACCAGAGAACTAATTTAGGTGGTAGAGGTCGTGTGATCTCAGGTGATTTTGAAATTAGTAGAGTTGGTGCTTTTCAGGGTTTTCTGGGATTGCAGTAAGTACCCTTCCTGTCCTTTTCTATTTAGATAGTTTGGGCCCCAGCGTTTGCTCATACTATTTTCTTTCTGTGTCAGTATTTCCTCTTGTCTAACCGCCATTACATGTTTGGGGGCTTTCTATTATCTTTGGGGTTCTGCTCCGGGGCAGATAGCTTTCCTATTTCTATCTTTAGGTGTAGTTAGTTTCTCAGGCTGTGACGAGGCGTCTAGGACCAACGTAGGAACGCTCCACGGCTGCCTCTAGTTGTGGTGGTTAGTCAGGGTACTGCAATCTCATAGATTCCAACTACTCTGGTGTATTGCCTTTTTTACCTGCACTCCTCAGTCTACCGAAACATAACACCTTGGGCCCTGTCCTTTTGCCTAGTCAAGCCCTTGGGCCCTTGCCTTATGCCTAGCCAAGCCCTTAGGCACCGGCTTTATGCCTAGCCAAGCCCTTGGGCCCCGACCTTTACTACTCACCTGCCCTTGGGTATCGGCCTTATGCCTAGCCTGATTTTGGGCCCCTTCCTTATGCTTGGCCTATTCTTGTGCACTTACCTTGATTCCTAGCAAAGCTCTTGGGCACCTGCCTTATGCCTGGCCAAGCCCTTGGGCCCCGGCCTTATGCTTAGCCAAGTTCTCGGGCTCTGGCTTTATGCCTAGCCAAGCCCTTGGGCCACAGCCTTATGCCTAGCCAAGCCGTTGGGCCTCGACCTTATGCCTAGCCAAGCCCTTTGGGCCCTGGCCTTTACTTCTCACCTGCCCTTGGGCACCGGCTTTATGCCTAGCCTAATTTTGGGCCCCTTCCTTATGCTTGGCCTATTGTGCACCTACCTTGATTCCTAGCAAAGCTCTTGGGCACCTGCCTTATGCCTAGTCAGCCCTTGGGCCCCGGCCTTATGCCTAGCCAAGCCCTTGGGTCCCGGCCTTATGCCTAGCCAAGCCCTTGGGCCCCGGCTTTATGCCTAGCCAAGCCCTTGGGCCATGCCTTATGCCTAGCCAAGCCCTTGGGCCCCGGCCTTATGCCTAGCCAAGCCCTTGGGCCTCGACCTTATGCCTAGCCAAGCCCTTGGGCCCCGGCCTTATGCCTAGCCAAGCCCTTGGGCCTCGACCTTATGCGTAGCCAAGCCCTTTGGGCCCTGGCCTTTACTTCTCACCTGCCATTGGGCACCGGCTTTATGCCTAGCCTAATTTTGGGCCCCTTTCTTATGCTTGGCCTATTGTGCACCTACCTTGATTCCTAGCAAAGCTATTGGGCACCTGCCTTATGCCTAGCCAGCCCTTGGGCCCCGGCCTTATGCCTAGCCAAGCCCTTGGTCCCAGGCCTTATGCCTAGCCAAGCCTTGGGCCCCGGCCTTATGCCTAGCCTGATTTTGGGCCCCATCCTTATGCTTGGCCTATTCTTGTGCACCTACCTTGATTCCTAGCAAAGATCTTGGGCACCTGCCTTATGCCTAGTCAAGCCCTTAGGCCCCGGCCTTATGCCTAGCCAAACCTTTGGGCCCCGGCCTTATGCCTAGCTAAGCCCTTGGGCCCCGGCCTTTACTTCTTACCTGCCCTTGGGCACCGGCCTTATGCCTAGCTTGATTTTGGGCCCCATCCTTATGCTTGGCCTATTCTTGTGCACCTTCCTTGATTCCTAGCAAAGATCTTGGGCACCTGCCTTATGCCTAGCCAAGCCCTTGGGCCCCGGCCTTATGCCTAGTCAAACCTTTGGGCCCCGGCATTATGCCTAGCCAAGCCTTGGGCCCCGGCCTTATGCCTAGCCAAGCCCTTGGGCCCCGGCCTTATGCCTAGCCAAGCCCTTGGGCCCCGCTTTATGCCTAGCCAAGCCCTTGGGCCATGGCCTTAAGCCTAGCCAAGCCCTTGGGCCCCGGCCTTATGCCTAGCCAAGCCCTTGGGCCTCGGCCTTATGCCTAGCCAAGCCCGTGGGCCCCGGCCTTATGCCTAGCCAAGCCCTTGGGCCCCGGCCTTATGCCTAGCCAAGCCCTTGGGCCCCGGCCTTATACCCAGCCAAGCCCTTACGCCCCGACTTTATGCCCAGCCAAGTCCTTGGGCCCCGACTTTATGCCAAGCCAAGCCTTTGTTCCCCGGCCTTATGCTTAGCCAAGCCCTTTGGCCCCGGCCTTATTCCTAGCCAAGCCCTTGGGCCCCGGCCTTATGCCTAGCCAATCCCTTGGGCCCCAGCCTTTACGTCTCACCTCCTCTTGGGCACCGACCTTATGCCTAGCCTGATTTTGGGCCCCTTTCTTATGCTTGGCCTATTCTTGTGCACCTACCTTGATTCCTAGCAAAGCTCTTGGGCCCCGGCCTTATGCCTAGCCAAGCCCTTAGGCCCCGGCCTTATGCCTAGCCAAGCCCTTGGGCCACAGCCTTGTGCCTAGCCAAGCCCTTGGGCCCCAACCTTATGCCTAGCCAAGCGCTTGGGCCCCGGCCTTATGCCTAGCCAAGCCCTTGGTACCCAGCCTTATGCCTAGCCAAGCTCTTGGGCCCCGGCCTTATGCCTAGCCAAGCCCTTTGGCCCCGACCTTATGCCTAGCCAAGCCCTTGGTCCCCGGCCCTATGCCTAGCCAAGCACTTGGTCCCCGGCCTTATGCCTAGCCAAGCCCTTGGGCCCCGGCCTTCTGCCTAGCAAAGCCCTTGGGCATCTACCTTGATTGCTAGCAAAGTTCTTGGGCACCTGCCTTATGCCTAGCCAAGCCCTTGGGCCCCGGCCTTTTGCCTAGCCAAGCCTGGGGCCCCGGCCTTCTGCCTAGCAAAGCCCTTGGGCATCTACTGTAATGTAAGGAGTACAGTTCGTATAGTGTCTTGTGCTTGGGTGCGATGAAAACACAGGAGTCACAGGTTTGATATAGAATGTCTTGTATTACTTCTTACAAGTTGGCAATAATAGTCACACAGTTTGCAGATACATAAGCAGGAGACACAGCAGGCCAGAGTAACTTAAGCTCAGCAATCACTCTCCACAACAGGTTCAGGAACTCTTCTCTGTTACCATAAGTCCATGCAAACGTGGATTTATCAAATAGCAAGGTTCCAAAGTCCACGAGTGTTCCAAAGTTCCACAATAGGAAATAACTGGAGTACAAGGTCCAAGGCTTCCAGGAGTCAGGTCACAGGTACACTGCAGGCTTGATTCTGAAGCACTGATTGCTCAGCTGTGGCTGCTTAAGAAGCAAGAGGGAGAGAATCAGGGTGGGAACATGCAAGCTGGAAACTCCATATTGACTGAGGGCAAGACAGCTGCAGCAAGACAGAAAGTAAAATGGCTGATAGAAAAACTGAGTTTCTGGAACATGTACACAGAACCTTACATTACTCCCCCCTTAGGGACAACCTCCGGATGACCTCAGACCAGGCTTGTGTGGATACCTCTGATGAAACTGACGGAGCAAGCGAGGAGCATTAACGTTATTGACTGGTTCCCATGAGTTGTCCTCCACTGGGTAGCCCTGCCATTTAATCAAATATTGTAACTGATTTCTATACAACCTGGAATCTAGAATCCTTTCCACCCAAATTCTTCCTGACCATCGACTAGCACTGGGTCAGGGCAAGGAGAAGAACGTCCAGGAAACGTATTGGGTGTCGCAGCCTTTAGTAGAGATACATGAAAGACAGGGTGGATTCTCATAGTTCTGGGCAGTTGAAGACGACAAGCGACAGCACTTATAATTTTACTGATTTTATAAGGTCCAATGTATTTATGTCCCAACTTAGATGATGGAATTCTTAACTTAAGATTTCTGGTTGACAGCCAGACCAGGTCTCCTACCTTGAAAGCTGGTGCAGGTTTACGAAATTTATCTGCTGCTTTCTTGTACCTTTCCTGAGCCAATTCCAGATTTCCCTTTAGAAGATCCATATTCTTTTGTAAAGACGTGATTCTTTCAGCCACTGCTGGCAAAGGCGTTTCTATGGGAAATCGAGGAAGAATATTAGGATGATAACCTAAATTGGAGTAAAAAAGAGACTGCTTAGTGGAGGCGCTCTGAGAGTTGTTATAAGAGAACTCAGCCAGTGGAAGTAGATCCACCCAATCATCCTGTAGGTGGCAGATAAAGCAGCGAAGATACTGCTCCAGGGTCTGATTGGTTTGTTCCGTCTGTCCATTAGTCTGAGGATGAAAAGCAGAAGAAAGGTTCACTTTAATGTCCAATGCTGCACAGAAATTTTGCCAAAACCTTGAAGTGAATTGCACCCCTCGATCCGAAATAACCTCATCTGGTACTCCATGTAAGCGAAATACATTTTTAATCATCAAATCTGATGTCTGTCTTGCAGTGGGTAAGCCGACACAAGGGATAAAATGAGCTGCTTTTGTTAAACGATCAACCACCACTAGAATGGTGTTCTTCCCTTGAGAGGTTGGTAACTCCACAATGAAGTCCATAGAAATGGATCCCCACGGGCGGGACGGGGTGGGAAGAGGTTGCAACAGACCAGTTGGTGAGGAGCGAGGTGTTTTGCATCTTGCACAGACTTCACATGAAGTGACATAGTTTAAAACATCCTTCCTGCAAGTGGGCCACCAAAAGAAACGAGAAAGAAATTTCTGTGTCTTTAGAATTCCTCTATGCCCAGCTATCTTGGAATCGTGAATGAGTTGCAATACTCTTAATCTGACTGTTTCAGGAATATACAGACGTTGTCCCTGAATCCACACACCATTCTTAAAGACAAGACTTACGTCCCTTGGGGTTGTGCCAAAAAGGAATCCGCATGGTATGCTTCCTTGATGTCTTTAAGTAGATCTTGATTATGAATCACTCCCAGGAATCTAGAGTCAGGAAGAATAGTCTTAGGAGGAGTAAGTGTACGTGTCTCTGCTGAATAAATCCTAGAGAGTGCATCAGCCTTTCCATTGCGCGATCCTGGTCTATAAGAAATGATAAAATTAAATTGTTTTAGGAAAAGATTCCAGCGAGCCTGGCGAGGAGTCAGGCACTTAGCCGACCTGATAAATTCAAGGTTACGATGGTCTGTCAGGACGACTATTTGCTGTGCAGCACCCTGAAGAAGGTGTCTCCATTCTTTGAAGGCGGCAATAATGGCCAACAACTCTCTATTGCCCACATCGTAGTTCCTCTCAGCCGAAGACAACTGCTGGGAAAAGAAGGCACTCTTCTCACCTGTTCTCTGAGAGAGTATAGCTCCAACGGCACAGTCTGAAGCATCCACCTCTATTATGAAGGCAAGTTCGGGGTTGGGATGTACTAAGATAGGTGCAGTGGTAAATTTATCTTTTAGACGGGAAAATGCTTCCTGGGCTTGGGGAGTCCAGGAGAACCTAGACTCTTTCCGGGTAAGTTGGGTGATAGGTGACACTACCTCAGAGAAATTCCTAATGAAACGTCTATAGAAGTTGGCAAACCCGATGAAGCGCTGCACCTCCTTCACATTTCTAGGACTTGGCCAATCCTTGATGGCTTGGGTCTTGCTTCCATCCATACTAATTCCTTGTGTAGACAGTACATACCCCAGAAATTGAATTTCGGTCCTATGGAATTCACACTTTTCAAGTTTGATGTAAAGATGATTTTGTCTTAGACGTTCCAAGACCATTCTCACATGTCCATGATGTTCCTCTGTGGAGTTAGAAAAAATTAGAATATCATCCAAATAAATCACCACGAATGTATCTAGGAGATCCCTGAAGATGTCATTCACCAAGTGTTGGAAAGTGGCTGGGGCGGTACTCAGACCAAAAGGCATAACTAGATATTCAAAGTGTACATAGCGTGACCTGAATGCAGTCTTCCATTCATCCCCAGGTCTAATACGGACTAAGTTATAGGCCCCACGGAGATCTAGTTTAGAGAACATTTTGGCATGTCGCACTCTCTCCAATAACTCAGGGATTAAAGGCAATGGATAACGGTTTCTAATAGTAACCTTATTGAGTTCCCTATAGTCTACGCAGGGTCTCAGAGATCCATCTTTCTACTTTACAAAGAAGATGGGTGCACCTGCAGGAGATGAAGAGGGGCGTATGAAGCCCTTGGCTAGATTTTCGTCTATGTAATCCTTTAAAGCCTTTAGCTCGGGCCCCGCCAGGGGGTAGATCTTACCAAAAGGTATCTCTGCTCCAGGCAATAATTCAATTGGACAATCATATGGACGGTGAGGGGGAAGCTGGTCAGCGTTCTTCTTGTCACATAAATCCACATAGTCCTGGTATACAGCTGGTAGTTCAGGGACTGACATGGTTCCTTTAGGAACAGAGCAAGCTGAAACTTTTGGACTCATCTGTTTCTCTGGAAAGTGTAATTCCTTGGTCTCCCAGTTAATGGTAGGATTCTGAGCCTGCAGCCATGGTAGCCCTAGAATAATGGGAAAGTGGGGAGAAGAGATAAGCATAAAGGACAGTTTCTCTTGATGATCTTTACCCATAAGAACCCTCAAAGGCTCTGTTTCCTGATCCACTGGTCCAGAGGTCAGCAGGGAGCCATCCACAGTTTCCATCTGTACTGGAGTAGCCTTCTTCACTGAACATATCCCCTGTTTCAGAGCAAAGGAGACATCCATAAAATTTCCACTTGCCCCTGAGTCGATCATAGCAGAGCTAGACACCCAAGCTGAGTCAACCCAGAGTTTGATGGAAAGAAAGCAATGAGAATTGTTTTTCTTACAACTCAGCTGGGACACCGCTGAGGAAACTTGAAAAATTGCAGCGTTTACACAGTCAACGTCCTCAGAAGTAACGGAGTTTAAGTCCGAGAAATCAAGATCTGTTGCTGCAGATCTCTCTGGAGCCTGAGGCTCGGACCTGACAGATCCCCTCTCGCAACACTCACAGTGAATGAGTGCTGCAGTAGTCTTACGAGAACGGCTGGGGCAGTTTATAATGAAGTGCCCTGACTTACCACAATAGAAACATAGATTCTCCTTAAAACGATGTTCCTTGCGTGCATCACTAACCCGTCGTTGTAAAGAGTCTACCTGCATGGGTTCAGGTTCAGGTTCCCGTGTGATCCTACTCAAAGGTTCCTTAGCTGGAGAGGAAGGTAGGAAAAGGTTAGTGCGATTGCCTTCGAACCATCTCTCTTGCCTGCGTTCAGTCAGACGAGTATCAATACGGATGCAGTAGTTAATAAAGTCACCTAACGCAGTGGGAGGGTCGGCACGAGCAAGTTCATCCTTAATGAGTGGAGATAACCCTTTTCGAAAAATAGATTTTTTGGCGGAACTGTCCCAGGTGGTATCAAGGGCCCATCTCCTGAAATCCAAGGCATATTCAGCTACCGAGTGCTTACCTTGGCGCAAAGCTAACATGGCTGCTTCAGCT
The DNA here is from genome assembly GCA_033576555.1 of Oophaga sylvatica. Taxonomy (NCBI): domain Eukaryota; kingdom Metazoa; phylum Chordata; class Amphibia; order Anura; family Dendrobatidae; genus Oophaga; species Oophaga sylvatica. Next base: position 7,688 of record JARQOD010009221.1, on the reverse strand, counting down.
GTTGCACCTCGATTGGGGTCATCAAACACCTGTCCCATGGCTGAAATGAAAGCATCAAGATGATCCAAACATTCATCCTCAGTCTCAATCAGAGGGTTTGCCCACATCAAAGCCTTGTTGGTAAGCAACATAATTATAGTAAGCACTTTAGATCGTTCAGTGGGAAATTGTGAAGCATGTGCAGAAAAAAAAAGATTGCATTGATTAATAAATCCCCTGAATTTCTCACGTTCACCGCCAAAACGAAAAGGGGGCAACTTGGGAATCCCAGAACTCGGGGCTACGGCAGGAGCCTGGACTCGCTCCTCTAGAACCTCAATCCTGGCTCGCAAATCCTGGGCAGTCTGTCCAAACACTTGCAAATTGTGATTAGTGAGGTCCTGTAGGTTTGTAAAACGGGTTTTTATAGTCTGCAAATCTGCAAGGATATTATCAGTCACTCCGCAAAGTTCCTTTATGCGGGCCTCCATTTTCCAGATCTTTTAAGACAGGAGTACTGGAAGGAGAGGAGAAGAGAAAAAAAAAACAATAGTGTTTACCTGTGGTAACACTGCAGAGAGAAAAAAAAATTAAGGGAACTGCTCACATGGAATGGTTGTGAGAAGTCACAACCACTATCATCACAGAAAGTTCAACCGGACATCTGATATCCACAGTTACTGCAGACACAAAAGAGGAAAGAAAAAAACAAAAAAAACAATAGTGTTTACCTGTGGTAACACTGCAGAAAAAAAAACTTAAGGGAATTGCTCACCTGGAATGGTTGTGAGAAGTCACAACCACTGTCATCACAGAAGGTACAACCGGACATCTGGTATCCACAGTTACAGCAGACACGGCCTTTCCAGACCCAGCAGACACTAACGTTTGGCTTCAGAATCTTGTAATGTAAGGAGTACAGTTCATATATGGTCTTGTGCTTGGGTGCGATGAAAACACAGGAGTCACAGGTTTGATATAGAAGGTCTTGTATTACTTCATACAAGTGGCAATAATAGTCACACAGTTTGCAGATACATAAGCAGGAGACACAGCAGGCCAGAGTAACTTAAGCTCAGCAATCACTCTCCACAACAGGTTCAGGATCTCTTCTCTGTTACCATAAGTCCATGCAAACGTGGATTTATCAAATAGCAAGGTTCCAAAGTCCACGAGTGTTCCAAAGTTCCACAATAGGAAATAACTGGAGTACAAGGTCCAAGGCTTCCAGGAGTCAGGTCACAGGTACACTGCAGGCTTGATTCTGAAGCACTGATTGCTCAGCTGTGGCTGCTTAAGAAGCAAGAGGGAGAGAATCAGGGCGGGAACATGCAAGCTGGAAACTCCATATTGACTGAGGGCAAGACAGCTGCAGCAAGACAGAAAGTAAAATGGCTGACGGAAAAACTGAGTTTCAGGAACATGTACACAGAACCTTACATCTACCTTGATTGCTAGCAAAGTTCTTGGGCCCTTGCCTTATGCCTAGCCAAGCCCTTGGGCCCCGGCTTTATGCCTAGCCAAGCCTGGGGCCCCGACCTTATGCCTAGCCAAGCCCTTGGGCCCCAGTCTTATGCCTAGACAAGCCTTGGGCCCCGGCCTTATGCCTAGCCAAGCCCTGGGCCCCGGCCTTATGCCTAGCCATGCCCTTGGCCCGGCCTTATGCTTAGCCAAAAACTTGGGCCCGGTCTTATGCCTAGCCAAGCCCTTGGGCGCCGGCCTTTTGCCTAGCCAAGCCCTTGGGCCCCGGCCTTATGCCTAGCCAAACCCTTGGGCCCCGGCCTTTACGTCTCAACTCCTCTTGGGCACAGACCTTATGCCTAGCCTGATTTTGGGTCCCTTTTCTTATGCTTGGCCTATTGTGCACCTACCTTGATTCCTAGCAAAGCTCTTGGGCACCTGCCTTATGCCTAGCCAAGCCCTTGAGCCCCGGCCTTATGCCTAGCCAAGCCCTTGGGCCCTGGTCTTTTGCCTAGCCAAGCCCTAGGGCCCCGGCCTTATGCCTGGTCAAGCACTTGGGCCCAGCCTTATGCCTAGCCAAGCCTTTGGACCCCGGTCTTATGCCTAGCCAAGCCCTTGGGCCCGGCCTTATGCCTAGCCAAGCCCTTGGGCCCCGGCCTTATGCCTAGCCAAGCCCTTGGGCCCCGGCCTTATGCCTAGCCAAGCCCTTTGGGCCCCAGCCTTTACTTCTCACCTGCCCTTGGGCCCCGGGCCTTATGCCTAGCCTGATTTTGGGCCCCTTTCTTATGCTTGGCCTATTGTGTGCACCTACCTTGATTCCTAGCAAAGCTCTTGGGCACCAGCCTTATGCCTAGCCAAGCCCTTGGGCCCCGTCCTTATGCCTAGCCAAGCCTTGGGCCCCATCCTTATGCCTAGCCAAGCCCTTGGGCCCCGGCCTTATGACTAGCCAAGCCCTTGGGCCCCAGCTTTATGCCTAGCCAAGCCCTTGGGCCATGCCTTATGCCTAGCCAAGCCCTTGGGCCCCGGCCTTATGCCTAGCCAAGCCCTTGGGCCCCGGCCTTATGCCTAGCAAAGCCCTTGGGCACCTACTTTTATTCCTAGCAAAGCTCTTGGGCAACTGACTTATGCCAAGACAAGCCCTTGGGCCCTGGCCTTTTGCCTAGTCAAGCCCTTGGGCCCTTGCCTTATGCCTAGCCAAGCCCTTAGGCACCGGCTTTATGCCTAGCCAGGCCCTTGGGCCCCGACCTTTACTACTCACCTGCCCTTGGGGTTTATCGGCCTTATGCCTAGCCTGATTTTGGGCCCCTTCCTTATGCTTGGCCTATTCTTGTGCACTTACCTTGATTCCTAGCAAAGCTCTTGGGCACCTGCCTTATGCCTAGCCAAGCCCTTGGGCCCCGGCCTTATGCTTAGCCAAGTTCTTGGGCTCTGGCTTTATACCTAGCCAAGCCCTTGGGCCACAGCCTATGCCTAGCCAAGCCCTTGGGCCTCGACCTTATGCCTAGCCAACCCCTTTTGGGGCCCTGACCTTTACTTCTCACCTGCCCTTGGGCACCGGCTTTATGCCTAGCCTAATTTTGGGCCCCTTCCTTATGCTTGGCCTATTGTGCACCTACCTTGATTCCTAGCAAAGCTCTTGAGCACCTGCCTTATGCCTAGCCAGCCCTTGGGCCCCCGGCCTTATGCCTAGCCAAGCCCTTGGGTCCCGGCCTTATGCCTAGCCAAGCCCTTGGGCCCCGGCTTTATGCCTAGCCAAGCCCTTGGGCCATGCCTTATGCCTAGCCAAGCCCTTGGGCCCCGGCTTTATGCCTAGCCAAGCCCTTGGGCCCCGAACTTATGCCTAGCCAAGCCCTTGGGCACCTATCTTGATTCCTAGCAAAGCTCCTGGGCACCTGCCTTATGCCTAGCCAAACCCTTGGGCAACGGCCTTTTGGATAGCCAAGCCCTTGGGCCCTGGCCTTGTGCCTTGCCAGCCCTTAGGCCCCGGCTTTATGCTTAGCCAAGCCCTTGGGCCCCAACCTTATGCCTAGCCAAGCCCTTGGGCCCCGGCTTTATGCCTAGCCAAGCCCTTGGGCCCTGGCCTTTACATCTCACCTGCCCTTGGGCCCTGGCCTTATGCCTAGCCAAGCCCTTGGGCCCCGGCTTTACTGCTCACCTGCCTTGAGCACCGGCCTTATGCCTAGCCTGATTTTTGGGCCCCATCCTTATGCTTGGCCTATTGTGCACCTACCTTGATTCCTATCAAAGCTCTTGGGCACCTGCCTTATGGCTAGCCAAGCCCTTGGGCCCCGGTCCTTATTCCTAGCTAAGCCCTTGGGCCCTGGCTTTATGCCTAGCCAAGCCCTTGGGCCACGGCCTTATGCCTAGCCAAGCCTTGGGCCCCAGCCTTATTCCTAGTCAAGCCCTTGGGCCCCGGCCTTATGCCTAGCCAAGACCTTGGCCCTTGCCTTATGCCTAGCCAAGCCCTTGGGCCCTGGCCTTATGCCTAGCCAAACCCTTGGGCCACGGCTTATGCCTAGCCAAGCCCTTGGGCCCCGGCCTTATGCCTGGCTAAGCACTTGAGCCCCGGCCTTTACTTCTTACCTGCCCTTGGGCACCGGCCTTATGCTAGCCTGATTTTGGGCCCCATCTTATGCTTGGCCTATTCTTGTGCACCTACCTTGATTCCTAGCAAAGCTCTTGGGCACCTGCCTTATCCCTAGCCAAGTCCTTGTGCCCGGGCTTTATGCCTAGCCAAGCCCTTGGGCCCCGACCTTATACTCAGCCAAGCCCTTGGGCCCCGGCCTTATGCCTAGCCAAGCCCTTGGACCCCAACCTTATGCCTACCCAAAGGGCCTTTGGGGCCCCGGTCATATGCCTAGCCAACCCCTTGGGCCCCGGGCCTTAGCCTAGCCAAGCCTTGGGCCAAACCTTATGCCTTGCCAAGCCCTTGGGCCCGGCCTTTACATCTCACATCCTCTTGGGCCCCCGGCCTTACGCCTAGCCTGATTTTGGGCCCCTTTCTTATGCTTGGCCTATTCTTGTGCACCTACCTTGATTCCTAGCAAAGATCTTGGGCCCCTGCCTTATGCCTAGCCAAGCCCTTGGCCCCGGCCTTATGCCTAGCCAAGACCTTGGGCCACAGCCTTGTGCTTAGCCAAGCCCTTGGGCCCCGATCTTATGCCTACCCAAGTCCTTGGCCCCAGCCTTATGCCTAGCCAAGCATTTGGTCCCGGCCTTATGCCTAGCCAAGCCCTTGGGCCCCGGCCTTATGCCTAGCCAACCCCTTTGGGGCCCCCGGCTTTATCCCTAGCCAAGCACTTGGGCCCCACCTTATGCTAGCCAAGCCCTTGGGCCCCGGCTTTATGACTAGCCTAAATTTTAGGCCCCTTTCTTATGCTTGGCCTATTGTGCACCTACCTTGATTACTAGCAAAGCTCTTGGGGCACTTGCCTTATGCCTAGCCAAGCCCTTGGTCCCCGTCCTTATGCCTAGCCAAGCCCTTTGGCCCCACCCTTTATGCCTACCCCAAGCCCTTGGGACCCAGCCTTATGCGTAGCCAACCCCTTGGGCCCGGGGCTTTATGCCTAGCTGATTTTCGGCCCCTTCCTTATGCTTGGCCTATTCTTGTGCACTTCCTTGTTTCCCTAGCAAAGCTCTTGGCACCTGCCTTATGGCTAACCAAGCCCTTTGGGGCCCCTGGCCTTATGCCTAGCCAAGCCCTTGGGCCCTGGCCTTATGCCTAGCCAAACCCTTGGGCCAGGCCTTATGCCAAAGCCAAGCCCTTGGGCCCCGGCCTTATGCCTAGCCAAGCCCTTTGGGCCCCGGGCCCTTTACTTCTCACCTGCCCTTGGGCACCGGCCTTTCCCTAGCCTGATTTTTGGCCCCTTATTGCTTTGCCTATTGTGCACCTACCTTGATTCCTAGCAAATCTCTTGGGCACCTGCCTTATGCCTTGCCAAGCCCTTGGTCCCCATCCTTATCCCTACCCAAAGCCCTTTGGCCCACCTTATGCCTACCCAAGCCTGGGCCCCGGCCTTTTGCCTAGCCAAGCCCTAGGGCCCCGGCTTATGCCTAGCCAACCCCTTTGCCCCAACTTTATTACTCACCACCCCATTGGGCCACCAGCCTTATGCTAGCCTATTTTGGCCCCTTCCTTATGTTGGCCTTTCGTACACTACCTTGATTCCTACCAAAGCTCTTGGGCACCTGCCTTATGCCTAGCCAAGCCTTGGGCCCCGACCTTATGCCTAGCCAAGCACTTTGGCTCGGCCTTATGCCTTAGCCAAGCCCTTGGGCCCGGCCTTTACTTCTCACCTGCCCTTGAGCACCGGCCTTATGCCTAGCCTGATTTTGGGCCCCTTTCCTTATGCTTGGCCTATTCTTTTGCACCTATTGATTCCTAGCAAAGCTCTTGGGGCACCAACCATGATTCCTAGCCAAGCTCTTGGGCCCCGCCTTATGCCTAGCCAAGCCCTTGGGCCCCGCCTATGCCTAGCCTTGGCCACAGCCTTTTGCTTAGCCAGCCCTTGGCATCGATTTATACCTAGCCAAGCACTTGGGCCCCAGCCTTATGCCTAGCCAAGCATTTGGTCCCCGGCCTTATGCCTAGCCAAGCCCTTGGGCCCCGGCCTTATCCCTAGCCAAGCCCTTGGGCCCCGGCTTTATGCCTAGCCAAGCCACTTGGGCCCAGCCTTATGCCTAGTCAAGCCCTTGGGCCCCGGCTTTATGACTAGCCTGATTTTAGGCTCCTTTCTTATGCTTGGCTATTGTGCACCTACCTTGATTACTAGCAAAGCTCTTGGGCCCCTGCCTAATGCCTAGCCAACCCCTTTGGGCCCTGGACTTATGACTAGCCAAATCCTTGGGTCCCCGGCCTTATGCCTAGCCAAGCCCTTTGGCCTCGACCTTATGCCTAGCCAAGCCCTTGGGGCCCTGGCCTTTACTTCTCACCTGCCCTTGGGCACCGGCTTTATCCCTAGCCTAATTTTGGTGCCCCTTCCTTATGCTTGGCCTTTGTGCACCTACCTTGATTCCTAGCAAAGCTCTTGAGCACCTGCCTTATGCCTAGCCAGCCCTTGGGCCCCGGCCTTATGCCTACCCAAAAGCCCTTGGGTCCCGGCCTTATGCCTAGCCAAGCCTTGGGCCCCGGCTTTATGCCTAGCCAACCCCTTGGGGCCATTCTTATGCCTAGCCAACCCCTTGGGGCCCCGGCCTTATGCCTAGCCAAGCCCTTGGGCCCCGAACTTATGCCTAGCCAAGCCCTTGGCACCTATCTTGATTCCTAGCAAAGCTCCTGGCACCTGCCTTATGCCTAGCCAAACCCTTGGGCACCGGCCTTTTGGATAGCCAAGCCCTTGGGCCCTGGCTTTTTGCCTTCCCCAGCCCTTTAGGCCCCGGGGCTTTATGCTTAGCCAAGCCCTCGGGCCCCAACCTTATCCTACCAAGCCTTTGGGCCCCGCTTATGCCTAGCCAAGCCTTGGGCCCTGGCCTTACATCTCACCTGCCTTGGGCCCGGGCCTTATGCCTAGCCAAGCCCTTGGGCCCGGCTTTTATTTGCTCACCTGCCTTGAGCACCGGCCTTATGCCTAGCCTGATTTTTGGGCCCCATCCTTATGCTTGGCCCAAATTGTGCACCTCCTTGATTCCTATCAAAGCTCTTGGGCACCCTGCCTTATGGCTAGCCAAGCCCTTGGGCCCCGGTCCTTATTCTAGCTAAGCCCTTGGGCCCTGGCTTTATGCCTTTAGCCAAAGCCCTTGGGCCACGGCCCTTATGCCTAGCCAAGCCCTTGGGCCCCGGCCTTATGCCTAGCAAAGCCCTTGGGCCCCAGCCTTATTCCTAGTCAAGCCCTTGGGCCCCGGCCTTATGCCTAGCCAAGACCTTGGGCTCTTGCCTTATGCCCTACCAAAGCCCTTGGGCCCGGGCCTATGCCTAGCCAAAACCCTTGGGCCACGGCCTTATGCTAGCCAAGCCCTTGGGCCCGGCCTTAGGGCCCCCTGGCTAAGCACTTGGGCCCCGGCCTTTACTTCTTACCTGCCCTTGGGCACCGGCCTTATGTCTAGCCTGATTTGGGCCCCATCCTTATGCTTGGCCTTTTCTTGTGCACCTACCTTGATTCCTAGCAAAGATTTTAGGAACCTGCCTTATGCCTAGCCAAGTCCTTGGGCCCTGGTTTTATGCCTAGCCAAGCCCTTGGGCCCCGACCTTATACTCAGCCAAGCCCTTGGGCCCCGGCCTTTATGCCTAGCCAAGCCTTGGACCCCAACCT
>JARQOD010009220.1:0-32293 GCA_033576555.1 Oophaga sylvatica | reverse complement strand
GGGAAGTATGTCATCGGTAAGTACCCTTTTTTGGGGGGGGCTCGGCGGAGCCCCCCAAAAAGGCGACGGGTCGCTGTCTAAACAGCTGACATGTGCCAAAAAAGGCCCCCGAGGGAAATTGCGATCCGTTGGCCTAAAAACTAGTTAAAACTGGTCAAAGCTGACAGGGGGTTAAACAGAGCTTCCGGCCCCGGGAAAAAGTAGCGCGGTTTTTACCCCCATCACGGATCGGGGTCGGCGAGCGTTGCCTTGACAACCAGGGCCCCATAAGATCTCTGGGTTTTGTTGCAGGTACTTGCTATGAAAAAGACCACTAAAGCGTAAATCTGCTCTATGGGTGATCTGCTCTCGCCCTATGTAGCAGAGCGAAAAGGTGGCAGCTTCAGCCCCATTGAAGCATTGAAGCATCCAAAAAAGAAAAAAAAGGTTTTTTTAAAAATTTAAAAAAAAAAAAAAAAAAACCAAGGCCTAAGGCACACTTCGGAAAATTTTTTGCTTTTTTTTCGCTTTTTTTCCGCGATTTTCCACGGTAAAACCGAAAAAAAACAAAAGCTTAGCATCCATACATGTTATTGATTCCGCTGTTTTGGCCACATGTTGTTTTTTTTTTTCCCGAAAAAAAAAAAAAAACTTTTCGCGGAAAAAAAGAATTTTTCATTTTTTGGGGGAATGTAAGCGGTTCATGTGCGGTGGTACCCGGGGTCTGGAGGGAGGAGACTCCCCCGGCCCCCTGGGTACCATACCCTGGTAAAAAAAATAATAAAAAATAAATAATGATTTCTCACCTTCTGGCGGCCCCCCCGCAGCCTTCCCGCGGCCCCCGAGCCTTCCCCCCCCCAGCTGCGAGAATCACCCCCATGGGAGCGGCTCGCGAGAGCTTCGTACGGTGGATTTTTTGCAAAGCACCCTGGACCGGATTGCCGGGGCGTCGCTGAAGGGGGGAAAAAAGCAGGGGCCGCGGGAAAGGTGGGAACTTATTTTTATTTTTTTATTATTTTTTTATTAGATCTTTTTTTTATTTTGCGGTAGGCGGCATCAATAGTAAAAAGTTGGTCACCGAGTAAACATATGTGGTCGTGGATCAAAACCGTCAATAGTTTTCAAGCGATGCTACAGAACCTTGGTTGCCGCGGAAAAATTTGCGGCAATTCCGCAACGTGTGAACTTAGCCTAAAAGTTCAAATCACCCCCCCTTTTACACAGTCAAATAAAAAATAAAAAAAAATAAAAGTACCAATTAGGAAAAACGCGTTAAATTTCCCCAAACAAGCAATAGAAAAAGGTTTTTTAAAACCCCTTGCTAAACGATGTAGCGGAAAAAAATTCAAAATCCCCGAAATTTTTTTTTTTTTGGTCGCAGCGAATTGCATTAAAAAAGAATGTATTTGCCAAAAGTGATATCTTAAAACTTTCGTCGGTGGCCAAAAAACTAAGCCCTCACCCGCCCCAAAATCACGAAACATGGGACACTACGGGTTTCTGGAAAATTGATTTTTTTTTTAGCAAATTTTGCAATTTTTTTTTCCCACTAAGATAAAAGAGAACCTAGAAAGTTTGGTGTCTTTGAACTGTAAGGGCCTGGGAATCATAGGGTATGCAGTTTTAGCAATTGTGAACCTAGCAAAAAAGCCAAGCAAAAAACAAGGGGAGTTGCACTTTTTTGCAATTTCACCACATTTGGAATTTTTTTCCAGTTTTCAAGTACACGAATGGTAAAACCAATGGTGTAGTTTCAAAAGACAACTCGTCCTGCAAAAAATAAATCCTCAAAGGCCATATTGGCAGAAAAAAAAAAAGTTATGGCTCTAAAGAAGAAGGGGAGAAAAAAACCCCAAAAAAGAAAAATCGAAAAAAGCTCCGGGAAAAGGGGGGTTAAAGTGATATAATTAAAATATAACTATCAATAATATAAAAAATAATTGTTTTTCATATTGAGTAGAATTTTTTCGGCTTTGATTTGGCCCTCGACAACAGTCACGGTTCTCATGTGCCCCCAGGAAAAATTAATGCCCACCCCGGCCAGTGTGTATGTCCGATTTCGGTCTGCCGAATCTTTTTTTTCTTAAGAGTAAACCCCACCAGAGATGTCTGGCACATTTTTATAGAGAGCACAGGAGCTGTCGGTAGAGAAGGCGTCCTGTGTTTGGGAGAGTACGGAGACAGGGGGGAGGCTGAATGATCAAACAAAGGTTTGGCCGACCCTATCTAAAGTGTATGGGGGGATTATTGTCCGGGGGAAATTTTCTTGAAGAGTAAGTGCACATCCTTCTATCAAAGAAATGGTGACATTTTGTAACGAGGTTCCGTTCTGGCGGCTCGAGATGCCCATGTGCCATATGATTAGCCAGATTAAATGTCAAATGATAGAATAAATAATAGTCGAAAAGTAAATTTTTTTCCACCACATTCTTTAATCGAGAGGAAGAGTAACTTTTTGAGCTTTTGAAGCTTTGAGTGTTATGTTAAAAATGTTTTATTATCTTCCTAAAAAAACCCCTGGTGCCCCTCTTGGAACTGTCAAAGGGTCTGGGGATTTAATGCTTTTGTTGAATTGGCAACCTCCAAAAAGATAATGGGTTCAGAAATCACAGGTACACAATACAAAAGGCTGACAAGAAAACAATGGTAAATTTGAACACTGTGTTATTGTTTTTTCCTAACCATCAGTTAAGGGGAATCTGTCCCCCATTTTTGGATATCAGATAAAATTTCACTGAATTGTGCATCCCTAAGTTATATAGGGTACCTTCATATTCCTGATACCCCCAGTTTTCATGTCAAATACCTTGAAAAGTTAGTTTTTCAGTATGCAAATACTGGGGGTCCGGTCGATGGGGGGTTTTTTTCTATTCCCCCCCGCTCCATTCTTGCCCTACGCACTTCTTTCTTTTCACGTCGCTTTCCACGCTTGCGCTTTGAAAAAAAACCCCCCGCGGTGCTAGTGTGCTTTTCCAACAGTGGGCAAAGCATAAATCTTACTGCGATGTGCCACTATTTTTTTTCACTTTCCTTGCCCCGGGGAAATCAAGAGGCAGGGAAAGTGGGGGAAAAATACTGTCGCATGCGCAGAACGATTTTTCTACTTTGCCCCCCACTGTTGGGAAAGCACACTGAGCCGCGGAGGGCACTGTTCAACCCACAAGTGCGGAAAAAGTACACCGTCTGTGATATTCACAGACGAAGATACGTGCGACAGCCGAGGAGCGGGGTGGGGGGATGAGAATAAATGCTGCCCATGGACCGGAGCATGTATTTGGGATATGAAAAACGAACTTTCAAAGGTATTTTGCATGAAAGCGGGTGCAGGGGAATGTAGGTCCTTAGATCACTTATGGGAGCCAATTCAGTGATTCTTTTTGATATCGCAAAAAATGGAGTGACAGATTTCCCTTTAATCTGGCTGGTCTGTCAAACCGCTGTACCTGTGACCTCAAGTTGGTGGCAATATTGCTTGGCTGGAGGCAAAATGGACGAAGCCTGCAACTTGACAAGAGTTCCCATTCTGCCATGAGAGCGCACTTCTTGAACGACATACTTGAAACTTAAACAGAACACCTGGGACTTAAGTCTAATCCAGGACTACTCCAAAATACCAGTTACCCCAAAAAGAATGTCATTTTGGCGTGGATTATTTATTCGGCCTCATTGGACCCGATTCTGGGGACTGTTTTTAAGAAAATTTAAGACTGTTTAACAAGTTTTAACAGGCCCTTGGCTATGTCTATGTACGGGCACAACATACCTGTGAGAAAAAAAATTTTTAAATTTAATAATTCTAAAAATTCTGCAAAAATTAAAAGATATATTAATTAAACAAAAAAGAAAAATGTTTAAATTAAATTTAAAATAAAAATGTACAAAATATAAAACAAAAATATTTTGATCAATATGTTAAAAAAAAATTACAGTATTTTCTTAGCCACAAAGGAGAAAAAAGAAACCCCTAGGTATTTAAGTTAATAAAAAATTTTTTTTTTGAAATAGTAAAATTATTATGTAATACAGCAAAAAGTAACAAAAAGGCTGCAGCCAAAAGCAGGGACTCAAAGATCTATATACAGAGTGATGTCAAAAACATATTATAATGATATTTGCATTTTTTACTTGGAATATGTTTTCCCTTTTCCCCTAGCAATTTTGGTGTACTGTGTTGAAAGATGAACTTGCATGAAAAGATCACCTGTATGTATGTGTCCCTGCCGCCCTGCCGCATGTTGCTTTGTCTTCTTAGGAGTTGTGATTTATAACCTTCAGATAGCTTTTCTTTATTTTTTCAATTATTTTGTCCTAAAGGCCAAAAGTTTGTTTGTTTAAAATGATATAAAAAACACTGTAAATTTAGAACTTTAGTTATGGATTTATCATGTACAATTGGAAAATTTTTAAAAGGGTTAAATAGTAATGTGTACATTTCGAGGTTAAAGTCCTGCCCTGCAATCTAACAGGATATGGTCGTTCCCCGATGTCAGAGTTAGTGTGAAAACAAGATCTGAAATGCTGATGCTTTTTATTGAATTCTGCAATCACTGCTCTCCAGGTCTCTGCTACAATAGCAAAGATTAGCAGAAACAAAAATCTCAAAAAAAAATTGCTTCACGAAAAAATGAGAAAAAATATTGTTTTAAAGTTTTTTTCTTTGTGCTTTTATTTTATCTTGACACATCATGTAATTTTCATTTTGATAGAATGGTTTACTGTATTGAACACAACAGGAAGACTCAATGTATGGTCCACTAGAGCTAGATGCATAAAAAACGCATTTTAATATCAAGCGTGAGAACATTAAAAAAAGAGAAAACTGGCATTCTGACATGGATTATAAAAATAAGTACACCTACCCAACAGGTATAAGATATCTACATAATAAAGTATGCTTTTGGATTCTGAAATCTTCCAATGGAGTCCAGTTTAGCTTAATCAAATGTGTATGTTAAACCATGATACACAGTTTAATAACCAATAAAGAGAGATGTTAAGGGTAAAAAAGGATCGGGCACATTAGAACTGAACTATTTCAGGACCTCCCAAAGACTTTATATATCTGGGCCTAACACAGTTTAGTCTGCGCTGACATTCTAAAAGGTTAATTCAGAGTAAGCAGCTTGCAGAAGATTGAGTTCATTACTCCGCCTGCCTTACTGATCCATCTTTACACAGCACTGAACTAGTGCTTGCGGACACAGATTAGGACGCACTGTCAGTCTCAGTCAGGAGCACTGTGGTAGAAAGGGATCTGGAGTTTCCGGGTCCTAGGAGACACAGTCAGCTGTACTATGCAGCCCGGAGGCTTAAATTTCCTCTGTAGCTAGAGCTAATACACCAGGCGCTAGTTACAAGGTTAACTAGAAATAAAAAATTGTATTATTATGTAAAAATCCACCCTCCAGGCTCTTTAAAATCTTATGGGGCACAGTGTGAAAAATGAATAAAAATAAATAAAAAAAAAGTAAGAAAAAAATAAATAAAACTATTAAAAAGTATATATATATAAAAAACAAACAAAAATATGCCTAGTCAGGAAGGGTGAAAATGGCCCAGTCCTGAACATGTTAACATACAGTTGAAACTAGAAGTTTGCATACACTGTACATATAAAAAGACACATACAGTCATGGCCAAAAGTTTTGAGAATGACTAGTGTTGAGCGATACTGCTCGATATCTAAAAATATCGGATCGGAATGGTATCACCGATATCACTAAATATCGTCGATATCCGATTCCGATACCGGAAGTCCAATGTAAGTCTATGGGAACAAAATATCGCAACTAAAAAACACTTTCTTTCGTTGTAAACACAAAATATACACACATAGAATACATATATATATATATATATATATATACATGTCATTGTGACATATATATATATACATATATTTTATAGTTTATACACTTCTACATAGTAAAATAGACTCTGATTCAATTGCCGGGTAAAGCCGTGACATACCCCATAGAAGTCGACGGGCTCGGTGCCGAGTACCCCCAAAAACTCTAGCTCTGTGCGACTCAACTTGGGCGCCACGAACAGGATTCTGTAGCTCGCTATAAGCGAGTCCTGTGTGCCTGAATTGAACTGGTTTTGTGCTTGAGAATTGCTAAAATCATCAGAGAATGTATTTGCCATTTTTCCGCCATATCTGCGTCACGACGAGGCACTGGTGAAGAAGAAGGGCGAGCTCTTCGTGGGTGTACACTCACTCAGTGGCGCGAAAACGATGGCCGACCACTCTAAATGGTACTGCAATGTAAGATCGTGCCCCACAGCTCTTGAGTTCCGCCTCCTCATCCTCCTCAGTGTGCGGAAACTAACACGAAGGTCCCGCCTCACTACAAAAGAGGGGCCCTTTCCAGATGCTAATGACACATGTGACTTGGCAGAGATGGCTAATGGACACGAGCAGAAGTGTGAAGGGATGGAGCAGTCAGAGCTCTCCCCCCACGGAAGCGACCCGATCGCCACGGAACCACCGTTGGGCACCCGGCCTGGAAACCCTCCTACGCTGCAAGAAGCGGAGGATACCCTAAGAGGCCTGGCCCGGCACTGGGAGGAGGTCGCCAGGATGGAAGCCAGCTGGCGTGCCCTAAAACTAATCTTGGAGCGGCACCAATCCCTCTTACCTGAAGTGTCTGTACCGGATGGTGAGGCACCCGTTCTAGTAGAGGAGTCCGTGCGGGCATCCCAGCCCTTGCAATGTGATCCGGTTGACGTTGTCGCAGTGGAGGCACCCGTTCCTGCAAAAAACGCTGCACCGGCAGCACCCCAGATCCCGCTGTCTGCCCCCGTCGCTGAGACAGAAGAAGCGACACCCGTCCTCATGGAGGAGGCCGCGCAGGCACCAGAGGTCTACCTGTCTGTACCGGAGCCCCGACTGTCATCTGTTCCAGAGCCGTCTGCTTCCTCCGCAGGTGAGCGCCGCCAGGACTGTCGGGCGCCAGGAGAGCTGCCGCAAACCGGACATCGTAAGCTGCAGTTTGATGGTGGAGACATGGAGATGCTGGTGGAGGAGAATTACAACCGGCGTCAGGAGGAAGAGTGGAGACGTTGGGAGAGAGAAGCCGAGCGACAAAGGGAGCAGCGCGAATCCCAGAAGCTTTGCCAACGTCACATCGAGAAGGACCGGGCAGATAAGGACCGGATGAGAAAAGATAAAGGAACCCTGATGGAGCCGCGGCGTAAGGGTGCAGTACGGAGCTTTAAATTGAAAGGTGGTTGGGGCTTCATCCAGGAGCCTGGACTTTATTTAGAAGTGTTTGTGACCCGGCGGGACGTGGAGACTCACCTCCCAGAAGGACACCCGGGGAGGGACCTGTTGCCAGGAGACTTGGTAACTTACACCCGACACTGGGGTTACAATGGATGGTATGCCCTAAATGTCACCAGGTGCGACCCCTGGTCCCCAGAGTGTCAGGAACCTGTGAGACCCTCGGAGCCTTCAGCCTCCCACATCCAGGCCTCTGCACAAGTGCCCACCCCACGCCGTAAATCTCCCCAGCCTCCCTCAGTGGTCTCCTCAGCAGCCCCAGCTATGGACATGATAATGATAGCTGGCCCGTACCCGGCGCCTGTTAGGCCCCTGGGGTTCGTTCAGTCCGGGACATAGGGCTCCAGACCCGGAGGGAGATGAAAGAGGTGGCCACACAGACACAGATAACGGGTCACGACTTGACTGTACAGGCCACACGACGTCATCAGGTCCTGGTGGTCCTTGGTGTCTCGGATGTTTGGCAAGCATCAGAAGAGTACCAGGTGGTACCTGGAACACCCCTGCCAAAGAATTATAAATAACCCGGACAGGGTCCCTGTATGTAAATAGTTAAATTGTTGATGTACCCGGACGGGTGAATGTTCATAAAAAAGTTTTTTAATTTAATAAAAAAAACAACACAGTTTTCATTACTTTTATTACAGTCTCATCCTGCGACGCCATCGATCTCCTGTAAAAAAATGAAAAAAAAAAAAACAGCAGTATACCACCTGTCCGACGCAGTCCATAGTAACGAGTGTCCCACGACGATCCAGCTCTGCTACATCAGAATGACATCAGAGGCAGGCAGGCAGGCAGAGGCTGTCATCCCGGCGCAGCACAGCTGATTACCTGCTTCCCCGGCGGTGACGTCATCGGACTGACTGCTTTACGGCCGGGATTACCCAGCAGTCACTGCAGTTATCGCGAAAAATTGCATGTGACCGCCAGGGAGAAGATAATGGCGGCCATCAAGCAGTCCAGCCCGTGACCGCCGGAGATCTTCTGCCAGGTAAGTGCCGCTGACTCCTGACAGACCCGACCGACGGACACTCACAGTGACAGTGACAAATCCGATTCCGGTATCCGATATGACGAAAATATCGGTACTCGGAATTGAAAGCCCGATACAGCTAATATCGGCCGATACCCGATATTTGCAGTATCGTATCGCTCAACACTAAGAATGACACAAATATTATATTTTCACATGATCTGCTGCCCTCTGGTTTTTATGTGTGTTTGACAGATGTTTTTATCACAGACAGAAATATAATAATTGCAAACATATGAGTAACAAAAGCTTATATTGACAGAATGAGTTAATGCAGCAAGTCAATATTTGCAGTGTTGACCCTTCTTCTTCAGGACCTCTGCAATTCTCCCTGGCATGCTCTCAATCAACTTCTGGACCAAATCCTGACTGATAGCAGTCCATTCTTGCACAATCAATGCTTTCATTTTGTCAGAATTTTTAGGTATTTGTTTGTCCACCCGTCTCTTGATGATTGACCACAAGTTCTCAATGGGATTAAGATATGGGGAGTTTCCAGGCCATGGACCCAAAATCTCTATGTTTTGTTCCCTGAACCATTTAGTTATCACCTTTGCTTTATGGCAAGGTGCTCCATCATGCTGGAAAAGGCATTGTTGATAGCCAAACTGCTTTTGGAGGGTTGGGAGAAGTAGCTCTTGGAGGACATTCTGGTACCATTCTTTATTCATGGCTGTGTTTTTAGGCAAGACTGTGAGAGAGCCGATTCCCTTGGCTGAGAAGCAACCCCACACATGAATGGTTTCAGGATGCTTAACAGTTGGCATGAGACAAGACTGGTGGTAGCGCTCACCTTGTCTTCTCCGAATGAGGCGTTTTCCTGATGTCCCAAATAGAGTTGAGCGATACTTTCCGATATCCTAAAGTATCGGAATCGGAATGGTATCGCCGATATCACTAAAATATCGGCGATACCCGATACCGATACCGGAAGTCCCATGTAAGTCTATGGGAACAAAATATCGAAATTAAAAAAAACCCATTCTTGCCTTGTTGGTTAATTGTACATGAAGGAAAACAAGAAAGAGTAATGTAGAATGTATTGGGGGAGGTTGAGGAGACATTAAAGGCATAGATGTTTGACCCAATCCAATGGAATAGCATTAATTTTTTTTTTTTAGGAAATACGTTCGGATTGACGAACAAATTGACAATGTTGTTAACCTTTTTTCTATTTTGTCAAATATGTCTGTTTCACAACTTCCATGGTCTTCACCTTTTTAACTTTTCACACACTTTCTCCTTCATAATTTTCAGCAGCATCATCTTTCTCATCAAATTATTCTTCATCTTCACCTTCTTAATCTTCTAAAACTTCTTGCTATTCATCTTTTTGTTAACATTACTTATATTGTTCTTATTAAACAGTTATTATTCTTCATATTCTACTTCTTCATCTTCTTCCTATTCATCCTTTTCATCATATTCTTATTTGTGACAGACATTCCTGTACTTGTAATCTGTAAAACTCTGAATTTTCATCCTTCCGTTCTTGCTGTCACGAAAGATTTTAATTACAACAGTATTTGTCCGCGTTCAGTTTAGCCTGCAGCAGCATCAGGCATTTTCCAGGGGCACCACGAGGAGGAACGGACTCACCCCCATACACTGCTTAGTCTTCTTCTGCTTAGAATTTAGAGCATATATTTTGCTCTTCATTTTGGTCTTATACTTAATGTTCTTCTGCTTTTTGATCTTCTGCTTATTGTTCTTCTGTCTCTTGTTCTGTATCTTGTAGTTTGTCTTAACCTTCTTTGTCCTGTTGGTGATGGTACAAAAGCCAATGGAAGTAACGAGGACCAGCTGACTGTGCTGGAACCCGGAGGGTCAGCAGAAGGAAAAGAGCCAATGGCACAACCGAGGACCAGCTGACGTTACTGGGACAGGGTTACTAAGCAGGAGGTACCTGTGCTCCAAAGCACTACCAAGGACCAGCAGACGTTGCTGGAACTCGGATACCGACATGGAGGCACCTAGGCCAAAGGCACTGCGGAGAACCAGCTGACGGTACTGGAACCCGGATGAGTAGCAGAAGGTACAAGAGCCAATGAAAGTAACGAGGACCAGCTGACTGTGCTGGAACCCGGAGGGTCAGCAGAAGGAAAAGAGCCAATGGCACAACCGAGGACCAGCTGACGTTACTGGGACAGGGTTACTAAGCAGGAGGTACCTGTGCTCCAAAGCACTACCAAGGACCAGCAGACGTTGCTGGAACTCGGATACCGACATGGAGGCACCTAGGCCAAAGGCACTGCGGAGAACCAGCTGACGGTACTGGAACCCGGATGAGTAGCAGAAGGTACAAGAGCCAATGAAAGTAACGAGGACCAGCTGACTGTGCTGGAACCCGGAGGGTCAGCAGAAGGAAAAGAGCCAATGGCACAACCGAGGACCAGCTGACGTTACTGGGACAGGGTTACTAAGCAGGAGGTACCTGTGCTCCAAAGCACTACCAAGGACCAGCAGACGTTGCTGGAACTCGGATACCGACATGGAGGCACCTAGGCCAAAGGCACTGCGGAGAACCAGCTGACGGTACTGGAACCCGGATGAGTAGCAGAAGGTACAAGAGCCAATGAAAGTAACGAGGACCAGCTGACTGTGCTGGAACCCGGAGGGTCAGCAGAAGGAAAAGAGCCAATGGCACAACCGAGGACCAGCTGACGTTACTGGGACAGGGTTACTAAGCAGGAGGTACCTGTGCTCCAAAGCACTACCAAGGACCAGCAGACGTTGCTGGAACTCGGATACCGACATGGAGGCACCTAGGCCAAAGGCACTGCGGAGAACCAGCTGACGGTACTGGAACCCGGATGGGTAGCAGAAGGTACAAGAGCCAATGAAAGTAACGAGGACCAGCTGACTGTGCTGGAACCCGGAGGGTCAGCAGAAGGAAAAGAGCCAATGGCACAACCGAGGACCAGCTGACGTTACTGGGACAGGGTTACTAAGCAGGAGGTACCTGTGCTCCAAAGCACTACCAAGGACCAGCAGACGTTGCTGGAACTCGGATACCGACATGGAGGCACCTAGGCCAAAGGTACTGCGGAGAACCAGCTGACGGTACTGGAACCCGGATGGGTAGCAGAAGGTACATGGAAATTAAAGTTGAGGCCAGTGACTGTTGCCCGAGGTCAGCAGAAGGAAAAGACAGTGACAACTGAACCACTAGTAACGACAGGGTCTAAGCAGGAGTGTAGATGTGACTAAACCAGCAAGTTCTACTCGGATACGATGACAACAAGTACTGGGACGCTGCGGTATGAACCAGGGATGAGAAGGAACAGGGTGGAGGCAGCAGGACTTTTGCCGTTCACACAGCAGGGGAACAGCTGACATTACTGAACCCCAGTAACACGGAGCAAGTGTAGACTGTGCTAACAGCACTTCCGAGAAACAACTGGCGGTGTTGTAACCCAGGGATGAGAAGAGAACAGGGTGGAGGCAGCAGGACTTTTTGCCGTTCACACAGCAGGGGAACAGCTGACATTACTGAACCCCAGTAACACGGAGCAAGTGTAGACTGTGCTAACAGCACTTCCGAGAAACAACTGGCGGTGTTGTAACCCAGGGATGAGAAGAGAACAGGGTGGAGGCAGCAGGACTTTTTGCCGTTCACACAGCAGGGGAACAGCTGACATTACTGAACCCCAGTAACACGGGAGCAAGTGTAGACTGTGCTAACAGCACTTCGAGAAACAACTGGCGGTGTTGTAACCCAGGGATGAGAAGAGAACAGGGTGGAGGCAGCAGGACTTTTTGCCGTTCACACAGCAGGGGAACAGCTGACATTACTGAACCCCAGTAACACGGGAGCAAGTGTAGACTGTGCTAACAGCACTTCCGAGAAACAACTGGCGGTGTTGTAACCCAGGGATGAGAAGAGAACAGGGTGGAGGCAGCAGGACTTTTTGCCGTTCACACAGCAGGGGAACAGCTGACATTACTGAACCCAGTAACACGGGAGCAAGTGTAGACTGTGCTAACAGCACTTCCGAGAAACAACTGGCGGTGTTGTAACCCAGGGATGAGAAGAGAACAGGGTGGAGGCAGCAGGACTTTTTGCCGTTCACACAGCAGGGGAACAGCTGACATTACTGAACCCCAGTAACACGGGAGCAAGTGTAGACTGTGCTAACAGCACTTCCGAGAAACAACTGGCGGTGTTGTAACCCAGGGATGAGAAGAGAACAGGGTGGAGGCAGCAGGACTTTTTGCCGTTCACACAGCAGGGGAACAGCTGACATTACTGAACCCCAGTAACACAGGAGCAAGTGTAGACTGTGCTAACAGCACTTCCGAGAAACAACTGGCGGTGTTGTAACCCAGGGATGAGAAGAGAACAGGGTGGAGGCAGCAGGACTTTTTGCCGTTCACACAGCAGGGGAACAGCTGACATTACTGAACCCCAGTAACACAGGAGCAAGTGTAGACTGTGCTAACAGCACTTCCGAGAAACAACTGGCGGTGTTGTAACCCAGGGATGAGAAGAGAACAGGGTGGAGGCAGCAGGACTTTTTGCCGTTCACACAGCAGGGGAACAGCTGACATTACTGAACCCCAGTAACACAGGAGCAAGTGTAGACTGTGCTAACAGCACTTCCGAGAAACAACTGGCGGTGTTGTAACCCAGGGATGAGAAGAGAACAGGGTGGAGGCAGCAGGACTTTTGCCGTTCACACAGCAGGGGAACAGCTGACATTACTGAACCCCAGTAACACGGGGAGCAAGTGTAGACTGTGCTAACAGCACTTCCGAGAAACAACTGGCGGTGTTGTAACCCAGGGATGAGAAGAGAACAGGGTGGAGGCAGCAGGACTATTTGCCGTTCACACAGCAGGGGAACAGCTGACATTACTGAACCCCAGTAACACAGGAGCAAGTGTAGACTGTGCTAACAGCACTTCCAAGCAACAACTGGCGGTGTTGGAGCCCAGGGTCAAGGAGGATGTTTAAATACTAGATCAAGTATTTTCCTTGTTACGTGTCAATTAAAAATGTCTATACTCCAAACAAGAGAAATATAACCTTTAGTACCATAAGATGATGATTTTACTTTAAAAAATATATGTAAATTAATAATTGACAAACATAAACGCATACATTAACATGTTGAAAAGCAATGCAAACCACAATAAAAATCGGTTAAATAATCTGCTATACGGTTTTAAATAAAAGCATACAAGTACATATCAGAATCCATTAATGATGGATAAGTAACAGTATGTACACCATTTTCATTTGCTGAATAATATCACTAAAAAGTTTTTAAAAATATCTAAAATTTCCATCATGTAATACTGATAATATGTGGCAATCATTTATATTAACAAAAAAAACCTTTAAAAAGTGCATAGTGAAAACAGCTATTTATGCCTGACTGTGGACTTGCAAGCATGACAACGGATAGATAAGGTATATATAGATGACACTGCATAGCCACAGATGGTGAATGGCGATGTAATACTGTACCTCAATAAAGTGTGCGTTACTACTACATCCTTATTTTTATATAGCTTTCTAAAAGGGTACGTGCATGTATGCTTGCGCCTTTGTTTGGACGCACAGACTGGCTTCCTGCTGTGACGCGTTGGGTATTGGAGCGTCTGTGCGTCTTATGACGCAGACTAACATTCACGGTGCGCATCGTTCATCATCGCAAGCGTACCGACAACACAAAGGCGTTGTCATGACTGCTTTACTCAGTAAACATGCACCTATGATGAAACATACACGCATGTGCCCTATTACATAACAAGCTACAAGAAAAATGCGTGTGAGGTGTGACACAGCTGTTTTGTTAAGGTACAGTATTATATCGACATTGTACAGGTGTCGCTATTCAGTCTGATAAATAGATATCATTCACCTATTCTATCAGTTGTCGTTCTTTCAGCACCACTTACAGGTATATATTTTGCTATTGTGACTATGCACTATTGACTTTACCAAGGTAATGCATGATTTTTGTTAGCGATTATCATGTTTACATGAAGTACCTTTATGATATGGGCTGTTAACTTTCTAATCAAATATGTATTTTTTAAAATGACACAAATATAAGTAATGTTGAAGAGGACTATTCCTACATGCATTGTTTGCACAATATTACAGGTGTACATCACGTCCCTTAATCAACATTGGATATTATATTTACTTGTATGCTTTTATTTCAAAGGCAAGAACACTGAAGTATAACCTTCGCACTGCAGCAGTTGTCAAAGTTCAACCCACATTATGCACTTCCAACATTGCAGTATTTGAGTCATCATGATGTGAGTTGGATTTGTGTAAGCTATGGAGTGACAAGGTTGACCATCAGTATCCTATAGCATAAGTAGGCTTTTGTGTTTGCATTTGTTTTCGACATGTGCATATCTGTAATAATATGTCACAATTATTTTGTTACAGATTTGTGACAAAGACAAATCATTTATGGTTTGAAAGTTGACGTTTCAAATGTTTACAGCTTAGAAATCATGGTGTAGCCTCATATCATTGTAGCACTAGACACTTTGAGATGTAATTGTTTTTTTTTAAACATGATTAGTACTAGCTATTTTGCCGACACCAGCAGGAACAGCAGCGTTACTGAACCCACAACACATCAGCGATTGTTTTCATTGTGCATCTAACACTTCTGAGCAGCAACTGCGCTGTTGAGCGTCAAGAGGGTGTAGGCAGAGGCCAGTATGAGACTTGAAGTTGAAGTTGTAGTTAGACAGTAATTTTTGCCGACACACAGCAGGGGAACAGCAGGCGTTACTGAACCCACAAACACATCAGCGATTGTTTTCATCTGTGCATCTAACACTTCTGAGCAGCAACTGGCGCTGTTGAAGCCCAGGGTCAAGGAGGGTGTAGGCAGAGGCCTAGTATGAGACGTTTGAAGTTGAAGTTGTAGTTAGCAGCAGTAATTTTTGCCAGACACACAGCAGGGGAACAGCAGGCGTTACTGAACCCCACAAACACATCAGCGATTGTTTTCATCTGTGCATCTAACATTCTGAGCAGCAACTGGCGCTGTTGAAGCCAGGTCAAGGGGGTGTAGCAGAGGCTAGTATGAGACGTTGAGTTGAAGTTGTAGTTGCAGCAGTAATTTTGCCAGACCACAGCAGGGAACAGCAGGCTTACTGAACCACAAACAATCAGCGATTGTTTTCTTTGTGCACTAATTCTGAGCAGCAATGCGCTGTTGAAGCCAGGGTCAAGGAGGGTGTAGGCAGAGGCCTAGTATGAGACGTTTGAAGTTGAAGTTGTAGTTAGCAGCAGTAATTTTTGCCAGACACACAGCAGGGAACAGCAGGCGTTACTGAACCCCACAAACACATCAGCGATTGTTTTCATCTGTGCATCTAACACTTCTGAGCAGCAACTGGCGCTGTTGAAGCCCAGGGTCAAGGAGGGTGTAGGCAGAGGCCTAGTATGAGACGTTTGAAGTTGAAGTTGTAGTTAGCAGCAGTAATTTTTGCCAGACACACAGCAGGGGAACAGCAGGCGTTACTGAACCCCACAAACACATCAGCGATTGTTTTCATCTGTGCATCTAACACTTCTGAGCAGCAACTGGCGCTGTTGAAGCCCAGGGTCAAGGAGGGTGTAGGCAGAGGCCTAGTATGAGACGTTTGAAGTTGAAGTTGTAGTTAGCAGCAGTAATTTTTGCCAGACACACAGCAGGGGAACAGCAGGCGTTACTGAACCCCACAAACACATCAGCGATTGTTTTCATCTGTGCATCTAACACTTCTGAGCAGCAACTGGCGCTGTTGAAGCCCAGGGTCAAGGAGGGTGTAGGCATAAAATATTGAGTTATTGCCTTGTTACGTGGCCATTGCAAATGTATGTACTTCAAACAAGAATAAATGAAGTTTTACTACAACAATAAAATGATAAATTTCAATTACAAGAATAGAAAAATATTTATACTTGACAGTCCTCTGTGGTTGATAACGTTTAATGGCTAACTGAAAATATGGTAACAAATTCAAAGCTTTCGAGACTACTCAGGTGTCTTCATCAGGCTAAGAGTAAAGCCAAAAATGAAGAATCACATATTTCTACACACAACAGGACACAGGAATAGCTAAGACAAGTGAGGGAGGGACAAGTGAGGGGAGACCGGCAACAAAAAGGAGAACAAGGATGAATTATCAGCGCCACACAATCACAGATAAATTAATGAATTTACCTGTGGCAAAAGACTTTTGTATGCCCGGTCATAGCATCATGGATATGGAATTACTGTTATTAAAATATAACTTCAAATATGAGAAACGTACAAAGGTTTCAGAATATAAGCTCATCATGACCTTTGACACTGTTAGTGATGGAATGAATAGATCACATGGATTTATGTCATTCTATATCAATTAAGGAATCTGCGTCTATGCCCTTCCAGGGTCATGAAAACCCCAAAAAATACGCCAATGAGAGGGCAATCAAACTTTCTATCCTTATCTAGGAACTGTTCCAATATTTATGTTCATCCCTGTGAGATAATGACAGTTCTGATACACGTCACTTACTTGTCTTACCTATTGCACTATTCCTGTGTCCTGTTGTGTATAGAAATATGTGATGCTTAATTTTTTTAGTTAGTCTTTCCCTGATGAAGAGACGTGAGTAGCCTTGAAAGCTTGCAATTTGTTTCCATCTTTTCAGTTATCCATTAAAAGGTATCAACCACTGCTGACTCTGAAGTCTAAATATTTTTCTATCTACTGGCTAACACGGTACAAAGATACACATGTTTTCTAATTTCAAGAAGGAAAAATAAAGAAAATACAAATATAAACGCATATATGCACATGCCAAAAATAAATGGAACAACACAACACCCAAAAAATTGGTAACAAAATATAGTGTTGTAAATTTAAGAATAAAAGTAAATTTTTTTTTTTATGAATAATGCTTAAGGAACGCTATGTTAAACCATAACATAGTGAAGACAATGGATTTTGTAATAGTCACTCATCATCATCATCGCAAATTTTATGTGACAGTCACAGACATTTCAATTATTTAAGTTCATAAAATCGTAACTTTCTATAGCATGTATGACATGTCCAGCATGGACTCATCAATGTGATTGATGACACAATAATGTACAATAAAAAATAACCATTTAAAAAAACATTAGGCATTGTTTGTCACAATTTAAGTGTGTGCCTGCAAGTGTAGGTGAAACAAAGGCTACGGATAGCAAAGGTATATTCTATGTCTGTATCAGACAGTGGACAGCCTCTGATGGGTAATGCCGATGTTATACTGTACGTCAATAAAGTCTGCGGCTGAAATCATGCATTTTTTGCTTGTAGAGTGTTGAAGAGGGTAAAAGAATGTCTGGTTGCGCAAAGCTTTATCCGTCAACACTACCTTCCTACTGTCACGCGTAGGGTAGGGTAGCGTGTGGCAATTAGCTGACTATCAAATGTGAGGTTAGGCTGCGTTATTGCGCACTAGGGACGCAAAAAAAAATACAGCAGTAATAATTTAATGTGTAATACTACACCTATGACAAACCAAAAAATTACGTTCCCTCTTTAACAATGTACAAGACTAACAAGCCTAATGGTTGACGCTGACTTAATTGAGATACAGTATTACATCAACATTGTCCATGAGTAACTATGCACTGTGATACCTATATACCAGTATTAATTTATATCTCTTGTGGTTGTTTCAACAGCACTTGCAGGTATAACTACCTATTGTCAGTATGCATGATGCACTTTCTAGATGTAATAATTTATTATTGGACATTATTACCATGTTTACATGCTGGCCATTTCATATATGGTGTTTGAAGTTACAGTTGGCATCAGTATGTGTATTTTATAATGTCTGTCATAAATAAAACTCGTGATGATGATGATGAGGATTTAATGATTCGTACATCCATTGACTGCATTATCTTACAGGTACAGATAAAGTTCCTTAAAAAGCATTAATTCATAAGTCTGAAATGTACTTTTATGCATTAATTTAAAAATGTGAAGAGTAGACTATGTTTTATTTTTTGTTACCATTTCTAATAGACATGTGCAGATATGCGCTGTGATGACAAATTATTATTTGTCCATATTTGTCATAAAAATTTATCATTCTAGGCCTGCAAAACTTCACAATTTCATGTTTTCAGCATAACAAGCAGGGTGACGGCTCTTCCCTATTTGGAGCATGTTGGTCATGTGTTTTTCTGTCCATGTGTCGGGAACAGGACACTTCTTGCCGTTGACACAGCAGGGGAACAGCTGGCGTTACTGAACCCCACTAACAGTAGAGCTTGTGTTTTGTTCTGTGGACACGACACTTCTGAGCAGCAACTGGCAGTGTTGGAGCCCAGGGAGTAGAGTTCAGGTGGTAGAAAGATGAACATAACAGGAGACATGGATAACGTTGCGAAACAGTTATTTAATCTGAAAACGGACAGACAAATTCTGGCGAGATCCATGCCTTGTTCATTTTCAGAAAAGTAAGCCGGTCTACATTATCGGAGGATAGTCGCATGCGACGGTCTGTTAGTACACCACCTGCAGCACTAAAGACGCGCTCCGATAATACACTGGCAGCAGGGCAAGCCAGCACCTCCAATGCATACTGGCTAAGCTCTGGCCATGTATCCAGCTTAGAGACCCAAAACTTGAATGGGGAAGAGCCATCTGGGAGTACACTGAGAGGCAAAGCCAAGTAGTCTGTCACCATCTGACGGATACGTTGCCTCCCGCTGACTGGAGCCCTCTCGGATGGTGTAGACATTTGTGGCGCTGCCACAAAACTTTGCCACATTTTTAACATACTGGTCTTTCCCTGTGCAGAGGCACTGCGTGTGCTCCCTCTTGTTGCAGAGCTCTCTACACTGCCTCGACGCACAGAGCTGCTTTGTAAAGCAGTAGCAGCAGCAGTGCTCTCGGCAGTAAGGTAGAACATTAGGGATTGCACCAGTGTGTCTTGGTACTCCCGCATTTTACGCTCCCGGTTCAACGGTGTGATGAGGCTTTTGACGTTGTCCCGGTAGCGAGGGTCTAGGAGGGTGTACACCCAATAATCAGACGTCGTGAGAATGTGGGCGATGCGGCGGTCGTTTCTTAGGCACTGCAGCATGAAATCAACCATGTGCTGCAGACTCCCAACTGGCAAAGAAACGCTGTCCTCTGCAAGAGGCGTTATCTCTGCCTGCTCTGCATCACCCCACCCTCGCTCTACATACTGACTAGAGCGTTGTGTACCTCCCTCTGGAGCGATGTCTTCCTCCTCCATTGACTCCTCCTCCTCATCCTCCTCACAAAGTGAGCCCTGCCCAGCCCTTTGTGAGGAACCACGTTGCGCTGACTTTCCAGAAGGTGATGGAATTTGTGACTCCTCATCCTCCACCTCTTCCAAAACCTCATCCCTTATTGCTTGCAGTGTTTTTTGAAGCAGGCAGATAAGGGGGACAGTCAGGCTGACTAGTGCATCATCTGCACTCGCCATCCGCGTTGACTCATCAAACGCACGCAAAACGTGGCACATGTCCTTCATAGTGGCCCACTCATTAATGGTGAAGTGTGGACGGCGCAAATTGCGTGTTGATTGCGCCTGATGCAGCTGATACTCCATAACTGCTGGCTGCTGCTCACACAACCGCTCCAACATATGTAACGTTGAATTCCACCTGGTGGATACGTCACATATGATGCGATGTTCAGGAAGGCGCAATCTGCGTTGCAGAGCTGCAATGCGCGATCTGGCCATGCTGGAACGTCGCAAGTGAGCGCACTCTAGGCGGACCTTGTGCAGCAGTGCATCAAGATCCGGATAGTCCCTCAAAAAACTCTGCACGACCAAGTTGAGCACATGTGCCAGACATGGTATGTGAGTGAGGTTGCCAAGGCCCAGAGCTGCCACCAGATTTCGGCCATTGTCACACACTACCAAGCCTGGCTGGAGATTCGCTGGCAAAAACCACACGTCGCTCTCCTGCTTGATGGCATTCCAGACCTCCTGCGCTGTGTGGCTTCGATTCCCCATAGGGAATTAATTTCAGAACGGCCTGTTGCCGTTTGGCCACGGCTGTGCTCATATCGGTCGCATCAGGTAAGCGTCCACGGGTCCATGTGGAGGTAGACCGTGACGGCTCCTGCAGCGATGATTCTGAGGAACTGGAGTAGGAGGAGGAGTCAATGTGGACAGACTTGATTCCGGCAATCCTTGGAGTTGGCAGAACACGTACAGCGCCACTCGCAAGATCTGTACCCGGCTCCACAACATTCACCCAATGGGCAGTGAGTGAAAGGTATCGTCCCTGGCCATGGGTACTGGTCCACGCATCGGTGGTCAGGTGGACCTTGCTACTGACGGCGTTTAGTAGCGCATGTTTAATTTTTGCCTCAACATGCTTTTGCAGACCAGGGACGGCTTGCCTGCTGAAATAAAATCGGCTGGGCACATTGTATTGTGGGACTGCCAATGCCATTAATTCACGGAAACTGTCAGTCTCCACCAGCCTGAATGACAGCATTTCAAGGGACAGGAGTTTTGCAATGCCAGCATTCAGAGCCTGTGCTCGTGGATGGTTTGCCGAGTATGGCCGTCTTTTATCCCATGCCTGTGCTACCGATGGCTGTTTTGTGGCCTGGGTGTGTGAGGATGACAGGGAACTTGCAGCTGTGGGTGGAATAACACTGTGTCTCTGGACAACAGTGACAGAGGTTCTTCCATGGCGATCCTTTGAGGAAGCCTTACCAGCTGTGTGTGAACTGGAGGAAGAGGCTCCAACAGGAGCTGAAGATGTAGGTGCTGCTGTAGGTTGGCCTACATCTCCAGTGTGTCTTTGTAACTCAACAAAGTGCTTTGACCGCACATGTTTCCACATATTTGTTGTATTAAGGTTACTGACACTTTTACCTCTTTTAATTTTTTGATTACACAGCTTGCATTTTACATAGCAAATATCATCTGCAACTGTATCAAAAAAGGACCACGCAGAGCAAGTCCTGGGAGCGCCCGGTTTGGCTGTTGTAAGAGAACTGCTCCGAACGGGTGCCAAACTGGAGGCTACAGGCAAGCGAGTCTGCAGCCTACCTCTCCCTACTGTTTGGACCGTTGGTGCAATCTCTTCCTCAGAGCTGCTCCCACCACCTTCCTGTTCCTCACGCCATGTTGGGTCTTGGACCTCATCATCTCCACCACTACCCTCTTCCAACACCTGCTGTTGTTGGGTGGTCTGGCCAGCACCATGCTCAACAGAAACTGGCAACTGAGTCTCATCATCATCAGATGCGTTCTGCGGTGTGCTGACCATCGGCACTGGCTCACCCGCCTCTTCAGATTCAGAGAGACACAGCTGTTGCGCATCACTGCATACTGCCTCTTCTTCACATTCCAGAATGCTGCTTGGCTGGGCCCCTGTTTCCAAGCCAACAGATTCTGAGAACAGAAGCAGAGACTCAGCTGGCTCCTGTACAGAGCTCTCTGACTGCCTGGGCAATTTGGCAGGCGGTGAAGAGACTGATGGTTGTTCAACAGTGCTGTGGTCCTGAGAGGAGGTGGAAGGTATTGAAGTCGATGCATTGGCTGCCATCCAACCAACAACGGCTTCAATTTGTTCTTCACGCAGCAGGGGGGTACGCTGAGCTCCTACAAAAGTGCGCATAAAGGAACGCTCACGGGGAAAACTGGTGGATGCTGTGTCACTGGGTGCGGCAGCAGCCACAGAATCCCCACGTCCTCTCCCTGCTGCAAATCCACGGCCTCGACCACGACCACGTGCCTTACTCACTGACTTCTTCATCTTGGTAGATTGATAAAGAAAGTCAGAAAAGTTAAGGCCTAAGTGTGGTTATTCCTCACAGACTACAGTGAACCCTGCAGACAACTGTTCAGTATCTGTGAAAGGCCCCTTTGTGTACTTCTATAGTGTTTGCAACCAATGTATTGTATACGGATGGAAGCGCGTCACACTAATAGATTAGATTTTTTTCCACTAAAATGGAGCAGCACCAATTAGAGAAAAATGTGAAGGATGAGGCAGTGACACACGCTCAGCAGACTACAACCGGCAGTGGTTGAAGTACAAACTGGAGCGTAATCTGCACTCACAAAATGAAAAGCTCACAGACTACAGTGAACACTGAAACACAACTATTCACTATCTGTGAAAAGCTCCTTTGTGTACTTCTATAGTGTTTGCAACCAATGTATTGTATACGGATGGAAGCGCGTCACACTAATAGATTAGATTTTTTTCCACTAAAATGGAGCAGCACCAATTAGAGAAAAATGTGAAGGATGAGGCAGTGACACACGCTCAGCAGACTACAACCGGCAGTGGTTGAAGTACAAACTGGAGCGTAATCTGCACTCACAAAATGAAAAGCTCACAGACTACAGTGAACACTGAAACACAACTATTCACTATCTGTGAAAAGCTCCTTTGTGTACTTCTATAGTGTTTGCAACCAATGTATTGTATACGGATGGAAGCGCGTCACACTAATAGATTAGATTTTTTTCCACTAAAATGGAGCAGCACCAATTAGAGAAAAATGTGAAGGATGAGGCAGTGACACACGCTCAGCAGACTACAACCGGCAGTGGTTGAAGTACAAACTGGAGCGTAATCTGCACTCACAAAATGAAAAGCTCACAGACTACAGTGAACACTGAAACACAACTATTCACTATCTGTGAAAAGCTCCTTTGTGTACTTCTATAGTGTTTGCAACCAATGTATTGTATACGGATGGAAGCGCGTCACACTAATAGATTAGATTTTTTTCCACTAAAATGGAGCAGCACCAATTAGAGAAAAATGTGAAGGATGAGGCAGTGACACACGCTCAGCAGACTACAACCGGCAGTGGTTGAAGTACAAACTGGAGCGTAATCTGCACTCACAAAATGAAAAGCTCACAGACTACAGTGAACACTGAAACACAACTATTCACTATCTGTGAAAAGCTCCTTTGTGTACTTCTATAGTGTTTGCAACCAATGTATTGTATACGGATGGAAGCGCGTCACACTAATAGATTAGATTTTTTTCCACTAAAATGGAGCAGCACCAATTAGAGAAAAATGTGAAGGATGAGGCAGTGACACACGCTCAGCAGACTACAACCGGCAGTGGTTGAAGTACAAACTGGAGCGTAATCTGCACTCACAAAATGAAAAGCTCACAGACTACAGTGAACACTGAAACACAACTATTCACTATCTGTGAAAAGCTCCTTTGTGTACTTCTATAGTGTTTGCAACCAATGTATTGTATACGGATGGAAGCGCGTCACACTAATAGATTAGATTTTTTTCCACTAAAATGGAGCAGCACCAATTAGAGAAAAATGTGAAGGATGAGGCAGTGACACACGCTCAGCAGACTACAACCAGCAGTGGTTGAAGAACTAACTGGAGCGTGATCTGCACTCAAAAAATCAAAACCTCACAGACTGCAGTGAACACTGAAACACAACTATTCACTATCTGTGAAAAGCTCCTTTGTGTACTTCTATAGTGTTTGCAACCAATGTATTGTATACGGATGGAAGCACGTCACACTAATAGATTTGATTTTTTTCTAATATAATGGAGCTGCACCAATTCCACTAAATAAAATAAAAAAAAAAAGAGTCAGTGACACGTGCAGATGCCTACAAACAGCGGTGGATGCAGAGCAAACTGCAGCGTCACCTGCACTGTCACACACACACCTTGCACAGAGCTGTTAAAACAACACTGGCAAAATGAAGCTTTACACAGCGGTTGGTAAACTAGCCTGCCTCAAGCACAGTAGTACACAAAATCGCAATATCTAACTGTCCCTCAGAGTGAGCAGAGTAGCGTTCTGTCCCTTACTGAGTTCACAGCACAGTGACGCTAAAATGGCGGCGGCGCCTTTTATAGTGCATTCTGACATCATTTCAGCAGCCAATCACAGCCATGCCATTAGTTAAGATGACCGCAGCATTACAGGATGTGCCCACACTTCGTAGGATTCCTCATTGGCTGACTAAAATCACATTGCCTCTCAAAGAATTATGGGAACTTCCGATTCCGGTATACGATATGGAAAAAGTATCGGAATTAAGTATCGGAATTCCGATAACGCGAATATCGGCCGATACCCGATACTTGCGGTATCGGAATGCTCAACACTAGTCCCAAACAATCGAAAAGGGGATTCATCAGAGAAAATAACTTTACCCCAGTCCTCAGCAGTCCACTGCCTGTACCTTTTGCAGAATATCAGTCTGTCCATGATGTTTTTTCTGGAGAGAAGTGGCTTCTTTGCTGCCCTCCTTGAGACCAGGCCTTGCTCCAAGAGTCTCCGCCTAACAGTGCGTGCAGATGCACTCACACCTGCCTGCTGCCATTCCTGAGCAAGCTCTGCACTGCTGGTAGCCCGATCCCGCAGCTGAAACACTTTTAAGAGACGGTCCTGGCGCTTGCTGGTCTTTCTTGGGCGCCCTGAAGCCTTTTGGCAACAATGGAACCTCTCTCCTTGAAGTTCTTGATGATGCGATAGATTGTTGACTGATGTGCAATCTTTCTAGCTGCGATACTCTTCCCTGTTAGGCCATTTTTGTGCATTGCAATGATGACTTCACGTGTTTCTTTAGAGATAACCATGGTTAACAGAAGAGAAACAATGATGCCAAGCACCAGCCTCCTTTTAAAGTGTCCAATGGTTTCATTCTTACTTAATCATGACAGATTGATCTCCAGCCATGTCCTCATCAACACCCACACCTGTGTTAATGGAGCAATCACTGAAAAGAGGTTAGCTGGTCCTTTTAAGGCAGGGCTGCAATGATGTTGAAATGTGTTTTGGGGATAAAGTTCATTTTCTAGCCAAATATTGACTTTGCAAGTAATTGCTGTTAAGCTGATCACTCTTTATAACATTCTGGAGTATATGCAAATTGCCATTAGAAAAAGTGAAGCAGTAGACTTTGTAAAAATTAATATTTGTGTCATTCTCAAAACTTTTGGCCATGACTGTATGCATGTTTTTCTTATTATTTGACATGAAATCAGAATAAAGATTTCAAGGTTTTAGGTCAATTAGGATTATCATAATCCATATATATACCATATATAATTGTGTATAAGCCGAGATTTTCAGCCCATTTTTTAGGGCCCCTCTCGGCTTATACGCGGGTCATATACGGGGGTCGGCGGGGGAGGGGGAGCGGGGGTGTCGGATTATACTCACCCCTCCGCCGGCGCGGTCTCTGCAGCCCCTCTGCTTCTCCCACGATCTCTGGCTCCTTCCTGCAGCGGTCACATGGCACCGCTCATTAAAGTCATGAATATGCAAATATTCATGACTTTAATGAGCGGTACCATGTGACCGCTGTAGGAAGGAAGCGCTGTGGAGAGCGCCGGGAGAAGAGGAGAGGCTGCAGGGACGCGCGGCGGAGGGGTGAGTACAGCGATATTTACCTGTCCCTCGGTCCACCGCAGCGCTGCTCCCTGACTCCTCTGGCTGTGAATGTTCAGGCAGAGGGCGCGATGACGTAGTTAGTGAGTGCCGCGCCCCTGCCTGATCATTCACTGCCGAGGCCCAGGAAGAGGGAGCAGCGCTGCGGTGCAGAGAGGACAGGTAAATATCTCAGGTGCCGGGGTCCTGAGCGATCGGTGACACTGGCACCTGTCCCCCAGCGATGAGAGGTGAGTATGTCATTTTTTTTTTCTTGCAGCAGCATATGGGGCATAATCTGGAACATATGGGGGCATAATATGGAGCATATGGGGGCATAATATGGAGCATATGGGGGCATAATATGGAGCATATGGGGGCATAAGCTGTGGAACATATGGGGCATAATCTGGAGCATATGGGGGCATAAGCTGTGGAACATATGGGGCATAATATGGAGCATATGGGGGCATAATATGGAGCATATGGGGCATAAGCTGTGGAACATATGGGGGCATAATATGGGGGCATAAGCTGTGGAACATATGGGGGCATAATCTGGAGCATATGGGGGCATAATATGGAGCATATGGGGGCATAATATGGAGCATATGTGGGCATATGCTGTGGAACATATGGGGGCATAATATGGGGGCATAAGCTGTGGAACATATGGGGGCATAATATGGAGCATATGGGGCATAAGCTGTGGAACATATGGGGCATAATATGGAGCATATGGGGGCATAAGCTGTGGAACATATGGGGGCATAATATGGAGCATATGGGGGCATAAGCTGTGGAACATATGGGGGCATAAGCTGTGGAACATATGGGGGCATAAGCTGTGGAACATATGGGGCATAATCTGGAGCATATGGGGCATAATCTGGAGCATATGGGGGCATAATCTGTGGAACATATGGAGGCATAATCTGGAGCATATGGGGGCATAATCTGTGGATCATACGGGGGCATAATCTGTGGATATATGGGGGCATAATCTGGAGCATATGGGGGCATAATCTCTGAAGCATATTGGGCATAATCTGGAGCATATGGGTGCATAATCTGGAGCATATAGGGGCATAATCTGTGGAGCATATTGGGCATAATCTGTGCAGCATATGGGGGCATAATCTGTGGAGCATCATATGGGGGCATAATCATTTTTCACCCTAGGCTTATACGCTAGTCAATAAGTTTTCCCAGTTTTTTGTGGCAAAATTAGGGGGGTCGGCTTATACACGGGTCGGCTTATACATGAGTATATACAGTAATCGTCTTATCCTGTCTGTCTGTCTGTCCAGGAAATCCCGCGTCGCTGATTGTTCCAGCCGCGGCCAATCAGCGACGCAGGGCTAACTCTGCCCATGTGGTCATGTGACTCACCAACTGCCCATGATGTACTGAACATGTTTTGTCAGTTACAGTGTCTGATGTACTTCTGTCACGTTTACTGAACACGGGTAATACACAGTGACATGAGGTAATACACAGGTGACATGAGGTAATACATAAGTAACATTAGGTAATACACAGTAAAATGAGGAAATATACAGTAACATGAGGTAATACACAGTAATATGAGGTAATCTTCATAAATAAACTAAACTACATACATATTCTAGAATACCCGATGCGTTAGAATCTGGCCACCATCTAGTTATTAATATTTGCCAAATGCCAGAATAATGAGAGAGAGAGAGAGAGAGAGAATGTTTTAAGGCATTTTTATTAATTACTGTAAAGTCAAAAGTTTACATACACTACTAAGCCTTTAAAACAATTCTGATGATGTCATGTATTTGGAACCTTTGATTTTTTTTTTTGGCAATACCTGAGTTAATTACAGAGACACCTGTGGATGTATTTAAATTCACACCTGAAACACGCTGCTTCTTTGTGTAGCATCATGGGAAAGTCTAAAGAAATCAGCCAAGATATCAGGAAGAGAATTGTGGACTTGCACAAGTGTGGCTCATCCTTAGGTAATTTCAAGATACCTGAAGGTGCCTCGTTCATATCTACAAACAATTATACACAAGTACAAACAAGATGGGAATGTCCAGCCATCATACCGCTCAGGAAGGAGATGGGTTCTGTGTCCCAGAGATGAACGTGCTTTGGTCCGACATGTGCGTATCAACCCAATGACAAAAGCAAAAGATCTTGTGAAGATGATGGCGGAAGCTGGTAAGATTGTGTCAATATCCACAGTGAAACGAGTACTGTATTAACATGAGCTGAAAGGCCACTCTGCCAGGAAGAAGCCATTACTCCAAAAGAAACATGAAAAAGCCAGATTAATGTTTGTAAATGCATATAGGAACAAAGACTAATTTTTGGAGACAAGTCCTGTGAATTTATGAAACTAAAATTTAACTTTTTGGGCATAATGACCATCATTACATTTGGAGGAAAAAGGGAGAAGCTTAGAAGCCTAAGAACACCATCGCAACTGTGAAATCATGTTGTGGGGTTGTTTTGCTGCAGGAGGGACTGGTGCACTTCCCAAAATAGATGGCAGTATGAGAAAAGGAGATTATGAGGCAATACTGAAGCAACATCTCAAGACATCAGTCAGGAAGTTAATGCTTGGGTGGAAATGTGTCTTCCAAAAGGACAATGGCCCAAAGCATACTGCCAAAATGGTAACAAAGTGGCTTAAGAATAACAAAGTCAATGTTTTGGAGCGGCATTCACAAAGCCCTGATCTCAATCATATTGAAAATTTATGGGCAAAGCTGAAAAGGCCAATGCAAGCAAGGCGACCTACAAACCTGGATCAGTTACACCAGTTTTGTCAGGAGGAATGGGCCCAAATTCCAACAAACTATTGTGAGAAGCTTGTGGAAGGAGATCCCAAATGTCTGACCCAAGTCATTCATTTTAAGGACAATGGTACCAAATACTAATGAAATGTATGTAAACTTTTGACTTTGCAGTAAGTAATAAAAATGCCTTAAAACATTCTCTCTCATTATTCTGGCACTTGGCAAATATTAATAATTATGGTAATCCTAATTGACCTAAACCGAGAAAGGTTTATTGTGATTTCATGTCAGATATTGAGAAAAACATGCAGATGTGTCTTTTTATATAGTGTATGGAAACTTCTGGTTTCAAATGTATCAAATCTTTCGTGCCTACTGCAATATGTTGCTGTCAGGACTATCTTGCAAGACGTTCTATTCTTTTTCTTTAGAAGTGTATGTTCACACTCACTCAAGAGTAAAACATTAAAAGGTACGTGGGAGAAATAATTACAGTAATTGACCTTTATATGAGAAATAATTTACAGTGTAGTACTATTGTTAGTTCTTCTGAAAATCCGGAGACCCAGAAATATTCGATCCAGAGTTTAGGTTTTAAGCCAAAATGTATTGCATTTGTGTTGACGGTATCAAGGAAATAAGTAATTTTTCTTGTGGTTTCCCCCCCCAAAACATGTTTGGACTAGCAATATCTATTCGTCACATATGTTTGATTATTATTTTTCCAATATTTTTATTAATTTAACAATCTTACAATGAAAAGGTTAAAGGGAAAATGGAATTTTATTTTTTATTTTTTTAATTTTTATTTCTTTACAGGTGTAATCTACAAACCACTGGACTACAAAGAAAAAGATGTCAGCATGCCTCCTAAGTTCCTTACCCCTCTCATAGACCGTATTGTAGTGGCTGGTTACAGACAGCATTGAATTGTGCAGTAAGGGGCTTTCCAAAGGTACGCAGTTTTCTTTATGTTTATTAATTGTTTTGTTTGTTTTTTCTTTTTAAATGCCTTAAATTCACAGAATATAAAATGTAAATATGTCATTTTGTTCCACAACACAAAAAAATAAATACTTCTTATTTAGATGTTTGCAATCAGAAACACATTGCATGAAATCCAAAATATATACTGTACATTATACTGTATATACAGCGATCAGACATAACATTACATTAGTTAATAAGGACAATATCATGACAATGGCACCTGCCAAGAGGTTGAATATATTAGACAGCAAGAAAACAGAGGTCGATCCATCATTGCTTTTGTGCTTTTTTTTGTCTTGTTTTTTGTGTTTTGCGCCTTTTATGAGTTCATCGTTTTATTTATCTTGTCCATGGGCACAGTTTATTAAGACTTTGATTTTAGTGAAGAAATAGCTGGAACATGATGCACTAAACTTATTAGGAGTCATGCGTTTTTATTTTAATGAATTTGGTGCATGTTTGCACTGCCATATTCCACCCCTAGGAATGTATACTAGTCAGTGGTTGGCTTAAGTCCTTGGCGAAATTTGCCCACTTTTGTGCCACACATTATGATGAATTTGTTGGGAGAGTTTGCTCCACTTTGGCAGAGCTGGTTGAGACTAGCAAAAAAACGCCAAAAGTCACAACATTTTTGTCCAATTTCAAGGAGTTCTAGAATATCTGGCAAAAACTTTTGAAAGGGATTGTCCACTACTCCGCATTCCCGGGGCTCACATTAGTGCCGACACCGGTGGCACTGGAGGTCGGTATAGGCGCTTTTATTTTAACGGGGCTGAATGAGGAATGAGAAGGGGTTGTCCAAGTAGTGGACAGCCTCTTTACAAACCAAATTGTGATGGCTAAATAAGTGGATAAGATCATCTCCAAAATGGCTGGTCTTACAAGACTTTCCCTGGATGTAGAGGTTAATCGTTACTTAAACTAAAGATCTCACTCATATTAGCTCATGTAAATATTTATGACTTCACTATCAGGAAGGACGCTCAACAACATTGGTGTGCATGGCAGTATTGCAAGGTGAAAACCACTGCTCTTCAAAAAAAGAGCACTGCTGACTGACTGCAGTTTAACGATCACCCACACAAGCCAGAAGCCTATTCGATCAATGTTCTGTGGTCGGATGAGCCCAAAATAGAGCTTTTTGGTTTAAATGAATAAGTTTGGAAAAAAGAAAAACACTGCATTAACAGCATAAAAACCTCATACCATCTGTGAAACATGGTGGTTGTAGTATCATGGTTTGGTCCTGTTTCGCAGCATCTGAGCCAGAACGACTGGCCATCATTGAGAGAGAGATGAATGCTAAATGTCCAGACATCTGAAAAATGTCAGGTTAATATTTTTGACTCATTTGTTTGCTATGATTCTCTTTATCTACTTTTAGGACTTGTTTGAATATATGATGTAGATTTTAAGTTAAAGCGATGCAGAAATATGGAAAATTCTGAAGGGTTCACAAACTTTCAAGCACCACTGAACATATGAGTTCCTCTACTTTAGGTACCTGCTGTTACATAACGTTTTTACATAGGTTCTTATTTATTTCCTCTTATACAGCCCAAGGTCATATGGATGAAAAATAAAATGGAGATCAGAGATGACCCCAAATTCATCATGAAACACAATCAGGGGGTTCTTACTCTGAGTATCCGGAAGCCCAGCCCTTTTGATGGTGGAACCTACACATGCAAAGCCATTAATGAGCTGGGAGAAGCTGAAGTTGACTGCAAACTGGAAGTCAGAGGTGAGGCTTTAGTCTATAGATAATTTTATAGATTGCTCAGATATCATTTTTAACAATCAGTTCCAGATTGTGTAAATGTAATATATTGTTCCCTGGTATCAGACATTTCAAGCTGGACACTATTGAATTATTGACAGTAAAAATGCTCTGTGCACATTGTCTGGTTCTCAGGGTATCTTCTTTCTTTCTTCTCGGAACTCTTCTTTCTTTTGTCATAGCTCGGCCACTTCACTCTAGGCCAGGACTTCCAGCCGACACCAGGGATCAGAGGTCACTGAGCATAGCACAAACATGACATCATGACGTGGGCTTCATAAAGACCTCTTAAGGGTATGCCACACTAAACAACATCGCTAACGGGATCGCTAAAAAACGTCACTATTAGCGATCCCGTTAGCGATGTTGTAGTGTGCGGCAGCTGCCAGCGACGAGCTTCCTGCTGTGATCTCGCTCGTCGCTGGAATCGCTCCGGACCCTATTTTCTCGTCGGCGCTCCCGTGGGTAAGTATTATCGCTGAGTGTGGCACCTTTTCTTAGCGATTTAGCGGTACTTTTGTACCGCTAAAGTCGTTAAGGAGATCGCTAACCGCGATAGCGTCCTTAACGATATCGCTAAGTTAAGCCGCACTCAGCGATATACAAACAATCCCGCTAGCGATCTCATTAGTATGCGACGCTAACGAGATCGCTAGCGGGATTGTGTAGTGTGGCAGTACCTTTAGACCTGGTCACAGTTGGACGTCCCATACTAGAATGAATATGCTGGGCTATGGGTTTGCTATGGGCTAAATAATAGGTGATTCTGAGGAAAAGACGGCGGAAGCAGAGGGGCTGGACAGGTGAGTGGTACGGTGAGCATACAGTACAGACCAAAAGTTTGGACACACCTTCTCATTCAAAGATTTTTCTGTATTTTCATGGCTATGAAAATTGTAGAATCACACTGAAGGCATCAAAACTATGAATTAACACATGTGGAATTATACATTACACTTTACAAAAAAGTGTGAAACAACTGAAAATATGTCTTATATTCTAGGTTCTTCAAAGTAGCCACCTTTGGCTTTGATTACTGCTT
>JARQOD010009219.1:0-32296 GCA_033576555.1 Oophaga sylvatica | reverse complement strand
GAAAAAAAACAGGGGGGGGGAAAGAAAAACAGGAGAAAAGAAAAAAAAAAAAGGAAAAAGGAGAGAAAAAAGAGGGGAAAAAAAAACAAGAGAAAAGAAAGGGGAAAGAAAGAACAAGAGAAAGAAAGAAAAAGAAAGAAAGAGGGGAAAAAAAAAAAAGGGGAAAGAAAGAACAGAGAGGGAGAGAAAGAAAGAGGGGAAAGAAAGAACAGAGAAAGAGGGAAAGAAGAGAAAGAAAAGAAAGAAGAAGAAAGGAGGGGAAAGAAAGAAAGAACAGAGAGGGAGAAAGAAAGAAAGAGGGAAAGAAAGAACAGAGAGAGAGAAAAAAGAACAGAGAAAGAAAGAGGGGAAAGAACAGAGAGAGAGAAAAAGAAAGAGGGGAAAGAAAGAACAGAGATGGAGAAAGAAAAGAGGGAAAGAAAGAACAGAGAGGGAGGGAGAAAGAAAGAGGGGAAAGAAAGAACAGAGAGGGAGGGAGAAAGAAAGAGGGGAAATAAAGAACAGAGAGAGAAAGAAAGAAAGAGGGGAAAGAAAGAACAGAGAGAGAAAGAAAGAAAGAAAAGAAAGAGGGGAAAGAGGGGAAGAAAAGAAAGAAAGAACAGAGAGAGAGAAAGAAAGAACAGAGAAAGAAAGAACATAGAGAGAAAGAAAGAACAGAGAGGGAGAGAGAAAGAAAGAGGGGAAAGAAAGAACAGAGAAAGAAAGACAGAGGGGGAAAAAGAACAGAGAGAAAAAGAAAGAAAGAATAGAGAGAGAAAGAAAGAGGGGAAAGAAAGAATAGAGAGAGAAAGAAAGAAAGGGGAAAGAAAGAACAGAGAGAAAGAAAGAAAGAGGGGAAAGAAAGAAAGAACAGAGAGAGAAAGAAAGAAAGAACAGAGAGAAAGAAAGAAAGAAAGAAAGAGGGGATAGAACAGAGAGAGAGAAAAAGAAAAAAAGAGGGGAAAGAAAGAGAGAGAAAGAAAGAACAGAGAGAGAGAAAAAGAAAAAAAGAGGGAAAGAAAGAGAGAGAAAGAAAAAACAGAGAGGGAGAGAGAAAGAAAGAGGGGAAAGAAAGAACAGAGAAAGAAAGAAAGACAGAGGGGGAAAGAAAGAACAGAGAGAAAAAGAAAGAAAGAAAGAATAGAGAGAGAAAGAAAGAGGGGAAAGAAAGAACAGAGAAAGAAAGAAAGAGGGGAAAGAAAGAAAGAACAGAGAGGGAGAAAGAAAGAGGGAAAGAAAGAACAGAGAGAGAGAGAAAAAAAAGAACAGAGAAAGAAAGAGGGAAAGAACAGAGAGAGAGAAAAAGAAAGAAAGAGGGGAAAGAAAGAACAGAGAGATAGATAAAAAGAAATAAACAGAGAGAGAGAAAGAACAGAGAGAGAAAGAAAGAGGGGACAGAAAAAAGAACAGAGAGAAAAAAAGAAAGAGGTTAAAGAAACAGAGAGGGAGAGAGAGAAAGAAGGGAAAGAAAGAACAAAGAGAGAAAGAAAGAAAGAAAGAACAGAGAGATAGAGAGAAAGAAAGATGAGAATGAAAGAACAGAGAGAGAAAGAAAGAGAAAGAAAGAACAGAGAGAGAGAAAGAACAGAAAGAAAGAGGGGAAAGAAAGAGAAAGAAAGAACAGAGAGAGAAAGAAAGAAAGAAAGAACAGAGAGAGAAAGAAAGACAGAGGGGAAAAAAGAACAGAGAAAGAAAGAAAAATAACAGAGAGAGAAAGAAAGATGAGAAAGAACAGAGAGAAGAGAAAGAAAGATGGGAAAGAAAGAAGAGAGAGAAAGAAAGAAAGAAAGAAAGAGAAAAAGAAAGGGGAAAGAAAGAACAGAGAGATAGAAAGAAAGAGGGGAAAGAAAGAACAGAGAGAAAGAAAGAAAAAGAACAGAGAGAAAGAAAGATGGGAAATGAAGGAACAGAGAGAGAGAAAGAAAGAACAGAGAGAAAGAAAGAGGGAAAAGAAAGAACAGAGAGAGAAAGAAAGAAAGAACAGAGAGGGAGAGAGAAAGAAAGAGGGGAAAGAAAGAACAGAGAAAGAAAGACAGAGGGGGAAAAAGAACAGAGAGAAAAAGAAAGAAAGAATAGAGAGAGAAAGAAAGAGGGGAAAGAAAGAATAGAGAGAGAAAGAAAGAAAGCGGAAAGAAAGAACAGAGAGAAAGAAAGAGGGGAAAGAAAGAAAGAACAGAGAGAAAGAAAGAAAGAACAGAGAGAAAGAAAGAAAGAGGGGAAAGAACAGAGAGAGAGAAAAAGAAAAAAGAGGGGAAAGAAAGAGAGAGAAAGAAAGAACAGAGAGAGAGAAAAAGAAAAAAAGAGGGGAAAGAAAGAGAGAGAAGAAAGAACAGAGAGGGAGAGAGAAAGAAAGAGGGGAAAGAAAGAACAGAGAAAGAAAGAAAGACAGAGGGGGAAAGAAAGAACAGAGAGAAAAAGAAAGAAAGAAAGAATAGAGAGAGAAAGAAAGAGGGGAAAGAAAGAACAGAAGAAAGAAAGAAAGAAAGAAAGAAGAGGGGAAAGAAAGAAAGAAAGAACAGAGAGGGAGAAAGAAAGAGGGAAAGAAAGAACAGAGAGAGAGAAAAAAAAGAACAGAGAAAGAAAGAGGGGAAAGAACAGAGAGAGAGAAAAAGAAAGAAAGAGGGGAAAGAAAGAACAGAGAGATAGAGAAAAAGAAATAAACAGAGAGAGAGAAAGAACAGAGAGAGAAAGAAAGAGGGGACAGAAAAAAGAACAGAGAGAAAAAAAGAAAGAGGTTAAAGAAAGAAACAGAGGGAGAGAGAGAAAGAAGGGAAAGAAAGAACAAAGAGAGAAAGAAAGAAAGAACAGAGAGATAGAGAGAAAGAAAGATGAGAATGAAAGAACAGAGAGAGAGAAAGAAAGAGAAAGAAAGAACAGAGAGAGAGAAAGAACAGAAAGAAAGAGGGGAAAGAAAGAGAAAGAAAGAACAGAGAGAGAAAGAAAGAAAGAAAGAACAGAGAGAGAAAGAAAGACAGAGGGGAAAAAAGAACAGAGAAAGAAAGAAAAATAACAGAGAGAGAAAAAGATGAGAAAGAACAGAGAGAAGAGAAAGAAAGATGGGAAAGAAAGAAGAGAGAGAAAGAAAGAAGGAAAGAAAGAAAGAAAGAAAGAAGAAGAAAAGAAAGAAAGAGAAAAAGAAAGGGGAAAGAAAGAACAGAGAGATAGAAAGAAAGAGGGGAAAGAAAGAACAGAGAGAAAGAAAGAAAAAGAACAGAGAGAAAGAAAGATGGGAAATGAAGGAACAGAGAGAGAGAGAAAGAAAGAACAGAGAGAAAGAAAGAGGGAAAAGAAAGAACAGAGAGAGAAAGAAAGAAAGAAGGAAAGAAAGAAAGAGGGGAAAGAAAGAAAGAACAGAGAAAGAAAGAGGGGAAAGAGAGAGAGAAAGAAAAAAAGAACAGAGAGAAAGAAAGAAAGAGGGGAAAGAACAGAGAGAGAGAAAAAGAAAGAGGGGAAAGAAAGAACAGAGAGATAGAGAATAAGAAAGAAACAGAGAGAAAGAAAGAAAAAGAACAGAGAGAAAGAAAGATGGGAAAGAAAGAAAGATGGGAAAGAAAGAAAGATGGGAAAGAAAGAACAGAGAGAAAGAAAGAAAGAACAGAGAGAGAGAAAGAAACAGAGAGAGAAAGAAATAAAGATTCTATAAAGATACTATAGCAACCCGGCGCCCATTGTAGTGCCCACCTGAGCCTCCCGGTGCAGGACATATCATGATCCGCTCACATGGCCGACATCCCCGATTCCAAGGTGAGGACACGGTGATGGATCTGAAGCATTCCCTGAAGTGCCTCCATGGTTCCATCACAATATCCTCCCGAAATTACCTCATTTCCGGTCATCTTCCAGCACGTCACTTCTGGTGGAACATCACGTGCGAGTTTTAAAGTGCTCCTCGGGGCTCCGGCATGTACTCCTGTGTCCACGGGAAAAGCTCCCGGCCGGGACAGCGGGGCAGACTCTCAAAATCGGGAGTGTCCCGCTGAATTCAGGACGGTTGGGAGGTATGAATGCTCCCCACCATACACCTTGTACACGCACGGCTCTGCACACCTCATACACACACGGTTCCGCTTTGTATGCCTCGTACACACACGGCTCCGCTCCGTCCACCTCGCACACACAAGGCTCCACTCAGTATACACAATTCTCCACTCCGTACAACTTGTACACACGCAGCCACGCTTTGTACACCTTGTACACACACGACTCCACTCCGTAAACCTTGTACACATGTGGCTTTGCAGCATACACCTCGTACACACGCGGTTCTGCTCCGTACACCTCGTACACACGCGGCTCGCTACATACACACAAGGCTCCACTCCATACACACACGGCTCTGCTCCGCTCTGTACACACACGACTCAAGCACGGAGCCCTGTGTGTACGGAGCTGAGCGGCTCAGCTCCGTACACTTCACACACACAGGGCTCCGTTTCGTACACACACAGCACTGCTACATCCACCTCATACACACGGCTCCACTCCGTAAACCTCGTACACGCGCGGCGCGGCTCAACTCCGTAAACCTCGTACACGCATGGCGCGGCTCTGTAAACCTCGTACACGCTCGGCTCCGTGCACCTCGTACACGCGCGGCTCGGCTCTGTGCACCTCATACAGACACACGGCTCCACTCCATCCAGCTCGTACAGACACGGTTTTGCTACATCCAACTTGTACACACAAGGCTCCGCTCCGTACACCTCGTCCACACTACAGCACTGCTACATCCACCTCGTACACGGGCGGCTCCGCTCCGTGCACCTCATACACACATGACTCTGCTACATCCAACTTGTACACACTACAGCACTGCTACATCCACACTGTAAACCCGAGTCCCGACCCCCACACACAAACTTACCCTCATCCAGCACCATGACAACCATCACTGCACACAACGAGGACACTGATCATGTGACCCCTGACTCCTCCCCTCCTGTGACCTCATCACAGGTCCTGTGGGCACAGAAGAGTACAGCATAGCAGCGTCATTGCTAGCTGT
Source organism: Oophaga sylvatica (assembly GCA_033576555.1). Taxonomy (NCBI): domain Eukaryota; kingdom Metazoa; phylum Chordata; class Amphibia; order Anura; family Dendrobatidae; genus Oophaga; species Oophaga sylvatica. The sequence continues at coordinate 27,312 of JARQOD010009219.1, read as the reverse complement.
GAGAGGCTGAGCTGTAGAGACAGGGAGGGCGAGGATGGGGTGCATGGCGGCTCATCTCACTGCGAGACACATAGTGTCGGGACTGTCCCGCTCAATCTGGGACGGTTGGGAGGTATGACAAGGGGGCCAGGATGGGGGATATTATTTCTGTAGCAGCTAAGGATATTATTCCTGCAGTGATGTATTTTATTTTTGAGGATACTGTTTTCAATGGGGGTGAGGGTTGCTGGTACTGTGCAGGGTGACACTATGTCGTCTTTTTTTTTTCATCTGGTGTAGTGTAGAAATGGAAATCATGGATCATGGAAACACAGCCTTAGGGAGGATTCATATTAGGTTCCCATACAGATGAAAACTTTATTCTAAGAGAGAATTGGCATTAGGTTTAGGTCCTGGAAAATGAGAAACGCCTTAACTTGGCTTACAGGTACACATGAGTTGGCCAATTTATGCGCTAAGCTTTCTCAATTTTTCATATTTCTAATGTAGTAATGCAATTCATTTTCATATTTCATATTTGCATGCTATGGCGCTACAGAGTGCTGCCATTTTTGTTTCACTGCTTGATTGACACCGGGTCGTAAGTGACCACCATGACGGAAGCTTACTTTTGACAACATTTCCCAGAAGTATCGCGGCCAGTAATAAGATTGACAGCAGCCAACCAATTGCCCATTCCGGTCACTGGGGTGGTCTGGATGGAGATTAGAGTGTGTGGGAAGGATGTAGGCTGTAAAGGGTTCGTTTTAGTCGCAGGAAATGTCGGCTGAGGACCCATAATGACTCTCAGAATGAATGTACTGAAAGAGATTGGACAGTTTCTGATCAATGAGCCATGAGAGCCCTTTTTGAACCAGTGGAGCCCCAAACTCCTCAACGGAAGGTTTTCCAGCAACTGATCCGAGTTGCCCAAGCTCAGGAGACGTCGGGGGAAGGAAAAGTCTTGAGGAAGGTGATGGTTCTTGCGGCTGCGAAACTTACCCTACCACCCGGCGAGACAGTGCTCACATTGCCAGTACGACCTTGTACACCTTTTGAGGGGTTAGAAGTGCAAGTAGAGCCGACATCAATGGATCAAGTGCCCCCTGGACTGCTCGTAGCCTGGACATTAGCCACAGTTCAAGATGGTAACGTTGTAGTTTGGTGCATCAACTTGGGGAAAGACAGTCTCACCCTCCTAGGTAAGAGTGAAGTGGCCCAGATCCTGGGAATGCCAGGGAAGTTAATGCGACCCGAAGCGGTACAACTGGCTGTCGTGCGAGGAGATCCATGGACTCTAGAAGTTACAATCACACCAAAACCCCCGCCTGGCAGCACAAAGGATGGCTGTAGGATCTTAGAGCAGATGTGGGCTGAATTGACGGGACTATCACCCCAGCAGGTGAAGCAAGTGGATGATGTGCTAGAGTGTTATCAAGAGGTCTTTGCCTGCCATGAAGGTGACTTCAGTTGCACTCAGACCATCACTCATGAAATCTGGTGGGTGTGCCGCGCCAGTTTGGGAAAGATACTGACAGATACCTCCCCAGATGTACAAAGAAGTGAAAGAGATGTTAACTCACATGTTGCAGAGTGGAGTGATACAAGAAAGTCAAAGTCCGTGGGCGGCTCCCATTGTTCTAGTCTGAAAAAAAAATGGGACCTTATGTTTCTGTGTCGATTACAGACGGCTGAATGCCTGTAAGGTGAGGGACTCCTCTCCATTGCCAAGAATTGAGGAGTCCCTATCGGCCTTGGGACAGGCAAAGTACTTTTGTTCCCTTGATCTGGCAAGCAGGTACTGGCAGGTGCCCATGGTTGAACATGACCAGCCAAAGACGGAGTTTGTATTGCCCAAGGGACTATTCGAGTTCAACCGTATGCCCTTTGGCCTGACTAATTCTCCCGGGACATTCCAGCACTTGATGGAGAGAAGCCTGGGAGATTTGAATTTCGAGGCCACACTGATCTATATTGATGATATCATGGTCTACGCGCCCACCTTTGAAGTACACCTCCGGCGGCTGGAACAAGTGCTAAGTCAGTTACAGAGCCACGGCATGAAGGTGAACCCACAAAAATGTTATCTCTTTCACAAACAGATTGAATATTTGGGGCATGTTGTGTCCTGTGAAGGGGTAAAACCTGCACTTGAGAAGGTGGCAGCTGTGCAAGAGTGGTCCACTCCCATGACGATGAAAGACGTACAGGCCTTCCTGGAGCTTACTGGGCACACTGAAGATTTGTGAAAAATTTCACCCACATAGCCAACCCATTGTTGGATCTGCTAAAGGAGTGCCGGCCGGCTCGAAGAACTGAACCATTCAGTGGGGAAACCGTCAAGAAGAAGCCTTTCGAGCATTGAAAAAGGCCCTGACAGAATCGCCTATGCAGATTTCTCCCAGCCCTTCATTCTTTATACCGTTGGAAGTTTACATAGTCCTTTATAGTCCTGTCAGAAATGCAAGGGGAGAAAGAATGATTGATGGCCTGTGCGAGCCCGTCTCTTCACGACTCAGAACAGAACCCAGACAATTATAGCTCTTTCAAGTTGGAACTACTGTCGCTGGTCTGGGCAATGACTGAGAAGTTTGCGGAATACTTGCCCAGATCGGAGGTCCTGGGGCTGATAGACAATAACCCCTTGGCCCACCTGGAAAATGCAAACTTGGTGGCCTTAGAACAACGATGAGTGGCCCGCATGGCGAAGTAACGGTACAAGATTATCTACCGGGCTAAGGCCGAGAACACTCATGCTGATGCTCTCTCCAGGGTGACTCATGAGCGACCTGAACGTGACTGAGATGAAGAGCTTGAGGAAGAAGAGATGACTGACTTCCAGAACTTGGCCAATGGTTAGTGGCGACACAGGGACAAATCAAAGAGGCATTTGAAAATCAGGTCCTGGGGCGGCCCCGGGACAACTGGGTTCGACTTCAACAGATGGATAAGTGGGTGGCACTGAAACAACTTCCCAGCCGGAGAGAGAAGGAACGCTCAGTCTCCAGGTGTCACGCTGTCTAATGATATGTATACAATGTCAGTAAACTATTAATACAGGAACAACACTCTATACAACAACTAGTATAGCAACATCAGCATGTAAGTATAGAATAGATTTACCTGACACGATATCTGCTGAACTCAGGGTTAATCTTGAGGACTTGATGAGCTGAAACAGGAAAGAGGTGGACCGGGATCTAACCTGACCCTAAACTGGGGTCCTAACTAATCCCTCACCTTGGAGGTACTGATAATGGTTCAGAGGTCCAAGTCTCCAACCTAACCCTGTCTCCTATCAGACCCTGAACCCTGTAATCAGTCCTAAGAAGGATCCTGACTACCACCAAAGGGATATGGGCTGATCTCAGCTAAATACACAGATTAGACATATAAGACAGACAGGATAACACTCGCTTGCATACACACTCAAACACCAAAGGAACATAAATGGTCTGGGAAATAAACTCTAACCAAGTTGAGCTTAGAACAACTAAGGAGCTCACAACTAAAGTCTATACAGATTCATTCCTATCTGTGGTCTGCATGAAGGTTTCACTGGCAACTCCCCAAGCAGACAACCAGGAATTTAAAGGAAACCAATCAACAAATAATCAATTGCAGCCGGGAGAAACTGCACCCAGTCCCAGAACCGAGCACAGACAGAATTAACTCCCTAGCTGCCAAACACAAAGAAACAGCAGCTCAGCTGTGAGAAGTCAAAATGTGCAACCGCGACGATCTTCGTGGCAATGCACACATGACAGTACCCCTCCTTCTACGAGGGGCCTCCGGACCCTCAGGGCCAGGCTGCCCGGGTGAGTTCTGTGGAAGGTCCGAACCAAACGATCTGCGTTAACATCAGACGCAGGGACCCACGTCCTCTCCTCTGGACCATACCCCTTCCAATGCACCAAGTACTGAAGGGACCGGCGATTCAGACGTGAGTCAATGATCTTTGATACTTGAAATTCCAAGTTACCATTGACCAACACAGGAGGAGGAGGTAGAGGTGACGGTATGACTGGTGCCACATACCTTTTAAGTAATGACTTGTGGAACACATTATGAATTTTAAACGTAGGAGGGAGGTCCAGACGAAATGCCACAGGATTAATTATGGAACTGATCCTGTACGGCCCGATGAATCTGGGACCCAGTTTCCAGGAGGGCACTTTAAGTTTTATATTCCTGGTAGACAACCATACCAGATCGTTCACATTCAGATCTGGACCAGAAACTCTCCTCCTATCAGCCATACGTTTGTAACGGTTCCCCATCGCACTCAGATTATTCAATACACCTCTCCACACAGAAGCAAGTGACGACGAGAAACGCTCCTCCTCAGGAACCCCAGAAGGGCCCCCCCATTGAAAGTACAAAACTGGGGATAGAAACCATATGCCCCAAAAAACGGGGACTTACCAGTGGACTCGCTCCGCCTGTTGTTAAGAGCGAACTCTGCCAGAGGCAAGAAAGAAGACCAGTCCTCTTGGTTCTCTGAGACAAAACACCGGAGATATGTCTCTAAGCTCTGATTCAGACGCTCTGTCTGACCATTGGTCTGCGGATGAAAAGCCGAGGAAAATGACAATTGCATCCCCCGACGTAAACAAAATGCCCTCCAAAATTTGGACACAAACTGAGACCCCCTATCTGACACCACATCAGAAGGCAACCCATGAAGTCTAACGATCTCCCTAATGAACACCTGCACCAGAGTTTTAGCATTAGGGAGTGCAGGAAGAGCAACGAAATGTGCCATCTTACTGAACCTGTCAACAACCACCAGTATGACAGTATTCCCTGACGACGGAGGAAGGTCCGTAATGAAGTCCATAGATAAATGAGTCCATGGACGCTCCGGAAGTTTCAAGGGTAAAAGGGTCCCAGACGGACGGGTATGAGGGGTTTTAGAGCGAGCACACACCCCACATGACGCGACAAAAGTTATAACATCTTTATTAGCATTAGGCCACCAAAACCGGCGAGAAAGGAGATCTAAAGTAGCCTTACTCCCTGGATGTCCTGCTAGAGCAGAATTATGATGTGCCTCAATAACCTTTTGTCTCAACAGATTTGGGACAAACAGTCTCCCTGGAGGTCCTGCAGGGGCGTCCCCCTGAGCCTCTAACACCTCCTCCTCAAGCTCAGAAAATACAGCCGACACTACCACCCCCTCCTGAAGGATAGGACTCGGGTCATCCGTTTTCCCGGCCCCTGGGAAACTGCGAGACAAGGCATCAGCCTTTACATTCTTAGACCCCGGGCGATAAGTGACGACAAAATAAACCTGGTAAAAAACAACGACCATCGAGCTTGTCTGGAATTCAGAGCTTAGCGGATTCCAAATACAACAGGTTCTTGTGATCAGTAATAACGGTAACCGGGTGGACTGCCCCCTCCAAAAAGTGACGCCATTCTTCAAAAGCTAACTTAATGGCCAAAAGTTCCCTATTGCCGATATCATAATTCCTTTCGGCGGACGACAATTTCTTAGAAAAGAAAGCGCACGGATGCCATTTACCAGGGGACGGACCCTGGGACAATATAGCACCCACCCCTACGTCAGACGCATCCACCTCCACAATGAACGGCTGAGATGCATCTGGTTGGATGAGAACGGGTGCCGAAGCAAAACATTTCTTCAAAGAGGAAAAGGCTTGGCAAGCTTTGTCCGACCATTTAGAAAAATCCGTCCCTTTTCTTGTCATGTCAGTGAGAGGTTTGACGACAGATGAGAAATTACAAATAAATTTCCGGTAGTAGTTAGCAAACCCCAAAAAACGCTGCAGAGCCTTAAGATCCCCTGGCTGATCCCATTCAAGCACTGCTCTCACCTTTTCAGGGTCCATACGGAAACCGGAGGCTGACACCAAAAAACCCAAAAACTGAAGTTCCTGTACGGCAAATACACACTTCTCCAGTTTGGCGTATAGTTTATTGTCTCGCAAGATCTGCAACACCTGTCTCACATGCTCCTGATGAGACACAAGATCTGGCGAGTAAATTAAAATGTCGTCCAAATATACAACCACAAACAGCCCCACAAGGTGACGAAAAATGTCATTAACAAAATGTTGGAATACTGCTGGTGCAGTAGTCAGACCAAAAGGCATGACTAGGTTCTCATAATGTCCCTCCGGCGTGTTAAACGCCGTTTTCCACTCATCCCCCTCTTTTATCCTAATCAGATTATACGCCCCCCTGAGATCCAATTTAGAAAACCATTTGGCGCCAACAATTTGATTGAAGAGATCAGGAATAAGAGGGAGTGGATACGGATCTCGAACAGTAATCCGATTAAGTTCGCGGAAATCCAAGCAAGGGCGTAGGCCTCCATCTTTCTTCTTCACAAAGAAGAACCCCGGCTACTGGGGAAGATGAAGGTTTAATATGCCCTTTGGCCAGACTTTCAGAAATATAATCTTTCATAGCCTGCCTCTCAGGACCAGAAAGATTATACAACCTAGCTTTAGGCAACTTAGCATCAGGAAGGAGATTAATAGAGCAGTCATACACGCGATGAGGAGGCAACTCCTGACACCCCTCCTCAGAGAAAACATCCCCAAAATCCTCCAAAAAAGGACGCAATGTACTAGGCACGACCGCACTGATGACTGTGTTCATGCAGTTGCTTTTGCAAAACTCACTCCATTGGCTTATTTCTCTGGACTGCCAATTAATCACAGGGTTATGTTTAACCAACCAAGGAAGTACCAACACAATGGGAGTAGGTAGACCCTCCAACACATAACAAGATAATTGTTCCCTATGTATTGCCCCTACCCGAAGGTCAATGTTATGAACCTCATGAACAAAGCTACCTTGGCCGAGAGGACTGGCGTCAATGGAGAATATAGGGATCGGTTTGACCAATACACTCAGATGCATACCTTGAGCCTGAGCAAACTGAGCGTCAACCAGATAAGCCCCGGAACCACTATCAAGAAGAACAGACAATCTCTCCACTCTCGTACCAACTACCACCTCCACTGGTACAAGGAACTGAGAAGAACTGGCGGATGAAGTACATACTCCCAGGTTGTCGTCCACCACACAACCTGGGATTAACAGTTTTCCGGCGACTTTTGGCTCAACAAGGCACGGGATGGACATTCTCCAACAAAATGTCCCTCTTTCCCGCAGAAAAAACATCTTCTAGTCCTGCGGCGTACCGCCAATCCCCTCCTACGAAATGATGTCCCTCCCAACTGCATAGGCTCATCCGAACAGACAAGGGGAACCTCAACATAAGGGACTTTAGTGGTAGGTGGAGAAACAACAGGGAGTGGGGTTACCTCACCCCTCTCCGAAGCCGTCTATCAGTACGGATAGCTAAGGCCATAGCAGCCTCCAGAGACGGAGGAGACTCATACTGAGCCAAAACGTCTTTTAATTTATCAGAAAGCCCATGACAAAACTGGCTCCTAAGAGCTGGGTCATTCCACTGAGTATCTGTGGCCCATCTACGAAACTCAGAAGCAAATTCCTCTGCCGGACGATCTCCCTGCTGTATCTTACGTAATTTAGTCTCAGCAAGAGAGACCCGATCTGGGTCATCATATACCAATCCCAGGGCAGTAAAAAATTGATCTACAGACAGTAGAGCCGGGGATCCCGGAGGAAGGGAAAATGCCCAGGATTGAGGGTCCCCTTGCAGAAGTGAGATAACAATTCCCACTCTCTGCTCCTCACTCCCTGATGATCGAGGCCGAAGCCGAAAATACAATTTACATGCCTCCCGGAAGGTGAAAAATTTGTCTCGCCCACCAGTGAACCTGTCCGGGAGAGCTACTTTAGGTTCAACTCTGGTTTGCTCCAGGGGAGACAAAACTTTGGACTTAATGTCCGTCAGCTCCATGGATAATCCCTGCAACTGCAGAGCCAGCTGGGCTACTGGATCCATGGTAACTGGAGATAATTTTATGGCCAGTGAAAATGTCACGCTGTCTAATGATATGTATACAATGTCAGTAAACTATTAATACAGGAACAACACTCTATACAACAACTAGTATAGCAACATCAGCATGTAAGTATAGAATAGATTTACCTGACACGATATCTGCTGAACTCAGGGTTAATCTTGAGGACTTGATGAGCTGAAACAGGAAAGAGGTGGACCGGGATCTAACCTGACCCTAAACTGGGGTCCTAACTAATCCCTCACCTTGGAGGTACTGATAATGGTTCAGAGGTCCAAGTCTCCAACCTAACCCTGTCTCCTATCAGACCCTGAACCCTGTAATCAGTCCTAAGAAGGATCCTGACTACCACCAAAGGGATATGGGCTGATCTCAGCTAAATACACAGATTAGACATATAAGACAGACAGGATAACACTCGCTTGCATACACACTCAAACACCAAAGGAACATAAATGGTCTGGGAAATAAACTCTAACCAAGTTGAGCTTAGAACAACTAAGGAGCTCACAACTAAAGTCTATACAGATTCATTCCTATCTGTGGTCTGCATGAAGGTTTCACTGGCAACTCCCCAAGCAGACAACCAGGAATTTAAAGGAAACCAATCAACAAATAATCAATTGCAGCCGGGAGAAACTGCACCCAGTCCCAGAACCGAGCACAGACAGAATTAACTCCCTAGCTGCCAAACACAAAGAAACAGCAGCTCAGCTGTGAGAAGTCAAAATGTGCAACCGCGACGATCTTCGTGGCAATGCACACATGACACCAGGAACCTTGCGGATTCTGGGGAAATGTGAAAGGCTTTATTTGAAGGATGGATTGTTATACCAGAAGGTACAGCTGTTACGAGAAGAGGGGGTCACTTGGCAAGTAGTGCTCCCGGAGAAGTTGATCAGAGCAGTGGCTACGGAGGCTCACGAGCGCGGGCTCACTTTTGTCCAGAGAAGACGTTCAGATGGTTACAGAAATTGGTGTATCACTCACAATTGAGGACTGCAGTGGAGAAGGCTTGCCAACAATATTGGGGCTGTAAGCTAGCCAAACCCCCAGAGCAGTGCGCCCCCGATACAGACAATCGTGATCTCTGCCCCTGGCAGTTCTGATGATTGATTACTTGACTGTAGGCTCAGCACACCTTGGATATGAACATTACCTGTAATGACCGACCATTCCACAAAGTTTGCTGTGGTAACCCCGACCAGAGACCAGACAGCTGAGTCAGCTGCGCAGGCGCCATCTGCCAGGATTTCATCCTCGTGTATGGCTGTCCAAAGACGATCTATTCCGACCAGGGAGCCTGCTTCCAGGGGCGAGTGATGGAAGAATTACACCGTTTGTACCGGATTGAGAAGTCCAGAACTACTCCTTACCCCCCTCAAGGGAATGTGGCCTGTGAATGTTTCACTCAGACACTGATCCAGATGCTACACACGTTAGAGGAAGATCGGAAGATACGGTAGCATGAGTTCAAGGCTGAGCTGGTGTGGGTGTACAATAACCGAGTGCACGTATGACGGGGTTTACTCCGTATGCCTTGCTGTTTGGGTGAAGGGGCCGAAAGATCACTGAGTTGGAATTGGACACGTAGGAGGACTACCCACGGATGGGATTGTCTTCCTGGGTTCCAGAGCACTGGCATGGACTGCAGACTCTCCGTTAGCTGATACAGATGAAGTTCCAAGAACTCAAGCATCATGAGGCGCCATCTGTGTGTTTTGGTAGCTGCGGAGAGCAGGCAAAAACGGCAATACACCAGAGAGGTTGGAATCTACTTGATTGCAGTACCCTGACTAACCACCACAACTAAAGGCAGCCATGGAGCGTTCCTACGTTGGTCCTAGACGCCTCGTCATAGCCTGAGAGGCTAACTACACCTAAAGATAAAAAGAGGAAAGCTATCTGCCCCGGAGCAGATCCCCAAAGAACATAGGAAGCCCCCAAACATGTAATGGCGGTTAGACAAGAGGAAATACAGACACAGACAGAAAATAGTATGAGCAAACGCTGGGGCCCAATCTGCCTAGACAGAAAAGGATAGGAAGGATACTTATTGCAATTCCAAAAAACCCTAAAAAAAGCCAACGCTACTAATTGCAAAAACACCTGAGATCACACGACCTCTACCACCTAAATTAGTTCTCTGGTGTAACAAAACTAAGCCACAGCCACAGAAAAAACTGGAAAAGGCAAATGAACAAACAACAGTGGCTCCAGAGGAACCGAGAGGAGACCAAGCCCCCCGCGGGAGGGGAACCTGGCCAACCTCACAGAAATGCAGAGAAAAATGCAAATGGCAAGCACAAAAACAAAAAACAGAAAATATCTTATCTGAGAGCAGGAGGAGAGGCAAGACTCAGCAAGCTTCCAAGTGAACCAGGAACCACAGTTGAGACAAGAACAATTGATCACCGGCAACCATGATGGGGGGAAACCTCCCTTATATCCAGCCAGTCTGTAATTCCTGATTGCCAATCCTCATTGAATGGTTCAGTACTGTTTGTAACCACCAGAGGGAGTTTCTGCTCAGAATTCATTTCTAAAACATTCATAACAGTACCCCCCCTTTGAGGAGGGGTCACCGAACCCTCATTTGTGCAACCAGGTCGGTCAGGATGAGCTCTCTGATACGCACGGATCAGTCTCCTAGCATGGATGTCCGAAGCAAACACCCAAGAATTGTCCTCCTGACCATAACCTCTCCACTTAACCAAATACTGGAGTTTCCGTCTAGAAAAACGAGAATCCAATATTTTCTCAACCACATACTCCAGATTGCCCTCAACCAAAACAGGGTCAGGGGGCGCAGCCATAGGAACCACTGGCTCGACAAACCTCTTCAATAAGGACTTGTGGAACACGTTATGGATCTTAAATGTCCCTGGAAGAAGTAAACGAAAGGAAACAGGATTAAGAATCTCCATGATCTTATAAGGTCCAATGAACCTAGGCTTAAACTTAGGAGATGCAACTCTCATAGGGATATTTCTTGAGGACAACCAGACCAAGTCCCCTACTTTAAACCGAGGACCATCAGTCCTATGCCGGTTGGCAAACCGCTGGGCCTTCTCCTGAGAGAGGGACAACCTCTCCACTACCTGGTCCCAAATCTGCTGCATACGCTCCACAACAGAGTCAACACCCGGACAGACAGAAGCCTCCGTCTGTCCCAAGAAAATCGAGGGTGAAACCCAAAATTGCAGAAAAATGGAGACATCAAAATGGCAGAGCTTGCCCTATTATTAAGAGCAAACTCAGCCAAAGGCAAAAAAGAGACCCAGTCATCTTGATCAGCAGACACAAAGCATCTCAGATAAGTCTCCAATGTCTGGTTTGTTCTCTCAGTTTGTCCATTGGTCTGAGGATGAAAAGCAGAGGAGAAAGACAATTGAACACCAAGTTTAGAATAAAAAGTCCTCCAAAATCTGGAAACAAACTGGACTCCTCTGTCAGACACAATGTTCTCAGGAATGCCGTGTAACCGAACCACGTGCTGAAGGAACAAAGGCACCAATTCGGAGGAGGAAGGCAACTTAGGTAATGGCACAAGATGTATCATCTTGGAAAACCTATCACAAATAACCCAGATAACGGTCATTCTCTGAGAAACAGGGAGGACGGAAATAAAATCCATAGAGATATGGGTCCATGGTCTCTTGGGCACAGGCAATGGCATCAACAAACCACTAGAGCGAGAGCAAGGCTTGGAGCGAGAGCAAGTCCCACAGGACTGCACAAACTCCCTGACGTCACGAGACAAAGTAGGCCACCAAAAGGACTGACTCACCAAGTCTCTGGTACCAAAAATTCCGGGATGACCGGCCAACGCGGAACAATGAATCTCAGACATCACACTCTTCTTCCACTGGTCTGGGACAAACAATTTCCCAACAGGGCAGCGCTCGGGTTTATCCTCCTGACACCCCTCCAGAGCCAGTCTCAAATTGGGTGAGATGGCGGAAAGAACTACACCCTCTTTCAAAATAACAGCAGGATCAGATAACTCAGGAGAGTCCGCAAGGAAACTCTTCGAGAGGGCATCCGCCTTAACATTCTTAGTGCCAGGAAGAAAGGAAACCACAAAATTAAAAGTGTTGAAAAACAAGGCCCACCTGGCCTGTCTAGGATTAAGTCGCTTGGTTGATTCCAGATAAACCAGATTCTTATGGTCCGTGAGGACCACCACCTGATGTTTGGCTCCCTCCAGCCAATGTCTCCATTCTTCAAAAGCCCACTTCATGGTCAATAAATCCCGATTACCCACGTCATAATTACGTTCAGTTGGAGAAAATTTTCGAGAGAAAAAAGCACAAGGGTTACTTTTAGAGGTCTCAGGATCTCTTTGGGACAAAACGGCACCTGCCCCAATTTCAGAGGCATCAACCTCCACCTGAAATGCCAGAGAAACATCAGGCTGCCGTAGAACAGGAGCAGAAGTGAATCTCTGTTTAAGTTCCAGAAAAACAGAGACTGCCTCAGGAGGACAATTCACCACATCAGAACCCTTTTTGGTCAAATCAGTCAATGGTTTAACAATAACAGAGAAATTACCAATAAATTTATGATACAAATTGGCAAAACACAAGAATCTCTGAAGAGCCTTTAATGAAGTAGGTTTGACCCAATCACAGATGGCTTGAACCTTGACCGGGTCCATTTCAATAACAGATGGAGACAAAATGAATCCCAGAAATGAGATCCTCTGTACGCCAAAAAGACACTTTGATCCCTTCATATACAGAGCATTCTCTCTCAAAATCTGGAACACAGTCCGAACATGTTTCACATGAGAGTCCCAGTCATTGGAAAAAATCAAGATATCATCCAAATAAACAATCAGAAATTTATCCACAAAATCCCTGAAAATGTCATTCATGAAGGACTGGAAGACGGAAGGAGCATTAGTGAGCCCAAAGGGCATCACTAGGTACTCAAAATGCCCCTCTGGGGTATTAAATGCCATCTTCCATTCATCCCCGTGCTTAATGTGAATAAGGTTATACGCCCCCCTGAGGTCAAGCTTGGTAAGCCAAGTAGCACTTTTCACCCTGGAAAACAGGTCAGAAATCAAGGGTAACGGATATTGATATTTCAAAGTGATATTGTTCAAGAGACGATAATCAATACACGGCCTTAATGAACCATCCTTTTTGGCCACAAAGAAAAACCAGCACCCAAGGGTGAAGAGGATGGTCTGATATGACCCTTCTCCAATGACTCCTTGATATAAGACCGCATAGAGTCATGTTCAGGTACAGACAAGTTAAAAAGGCGACCTTTAGGGAATTTACTACCAGGCACTAATTCAATAGCGCAGTCATAGCTCCTATGGGGGGGCAAGGATGCAGATTTACTTTCGCTAAACACATCAGAAAAATCAGTCAAAAAGTCAGGCACATCTTGAGCCTGGGGAGAGGCAGAAAAAACAGGAGTGTTGGCATTAACACATTGGCAGCTCCAACTGGTTACAGACACAGATTTCCAATCCAAAACAGGATTATGAGACTGCAACCAAGGGAAACCTAGTACAATAATGTCATGCAGATTATACAGCACCAAAAATTTGCAACTCTCTTGATGATCAGGTTCAACCCTCATTATCACCTGAGTAGAGAACTGGGGTTTATTCTCAGCCAAAGGGGTAGAATCAATCCCCAGTAGGGGAATAGACTTCCGTAGGGGTATCAAGGGAAACCCACAACGTTTAGCAAAATCAAAATCCATCAGGTTAATAGCTGCTCCCGAATCAACAAAAGCCTGAGCAGAAAATGTGGACAGGGAGCAAATCAGGGTAACAGTTAACAGAAATTTAGTCTGAACACTACCCAAGACAACTGAGAGTGCAAAACATCTTCCCTGCTTAGGGCAGACTGAAATAGCATGAGAGGCATCACCACAGTAGAAACATAACCCATTGCGTTTTCGAAACTCATGACGCTCTGTGTTGTGAATGTGTTAGAAATGAATTCTGAGCAGAAGCTCCCTCTGGTGGTTTGGTTACAAACAGTACTGAACTATTCAATGAAGATTGTGAAGATTGGCAATCATGTGTTACAGACTGGTCTTATATAAGGGAGGTTCCCTCCCATCAGGGTTGCCGGTGATCAATTGTTCTTGTCTCAACTTTGGTTCCTGGTTCACTTGGAAGCTAGCTGTGTCTTGCCTGCATCTTCTGCTAACAGATAAGATATTTTCTGCTTTTATTTTTGTGCTTGCTTTTTGCATTTTGTCCTGCACTTCTGTGGAGGTCAGCCAGGTCCCCTCTGGGGGCTTGTGCTCCTCTCAGTTTATCTGAGCCACTGTTATTTGTTCATTTGCCTTTTCCAGTTTTTTCAGTGGCTGCTGCTTAGTTTTGTTACACCAGAGAACTAATTTAGGTGGTAGAGGTCGTGTGATCTCAGGTGTTTTTGCAATTAGTGTGTTGGCATTTTTTTAGGGTTTTTTGGATTGCAGTAAGTGTCCTTCCTATCCTTTTCTTTCTAGGAAGATTGGGCCCCAACGTTTGCTCATACTATTTTCTGTCTGTGTCTGTATTTCCTCTTGTCTAACCGCCATTACATGTTTGGGGGCTTCCCATGTTCGTTGGGGATCTGCTCCGGGGCAGATAGTTTTCCTCTTTCTATCTTTAGGTGTAGTTAGCTTCTCAGGCTGTGACGAGGCGTCTAGGACCAACGTAGGTACGCTCCACGGCTGCCTTTAGTTGTGGTGGTTAGTCAGGGTACTGCAATCCAGTAGATTTCAACCTCTCTGGTGTATTGCCTTTTTTGCCTGCTCTCCTCAGCCTACCAAATCATAACAGTATCACCGGCCAAACTGAAAATTATATGGTACTCACAGAAGGGAAAGATAGTGTAAAAAAAAAAAAAAGTTGTCAGAGTTGTCAGAGATATTTTTTTTTTCTTTCCCTCTTTTTCTCTGAGTGCTGAGGATTTTTTTTTCTCTCAATGGAGTTTGCACAGTTGTCTGGCCGTGTGGATCAGCTTGCCACTGAAGTTCGGAGTATTGCTACCTATCTTGCAGGGTTGCCGGTTGTGGAACCTAGGATCCCCATGCCAGATTTGTTTTTAGGGGATTGAGCTAAATTTCTGAATTTCAAAAATAAATGTAAGTTGTTTTTTGCCTTAAAACCTAAGTCCTCAGGGAACGCAGCACAGCAGGTTCAAATTGTCATCTCTCTCCTGCGTGGCGATCCTCAGGATTGGGCTTTTTCCCTGACACCTGGGGATCCTGTTTTGAGTAATGTTGATGCATTTTTTCTGGCTCTGGGGTTATTGTACGATGAACCTAATGTCACTGATCAAGCTGAAAAAGCCTTGTTGGCATTAAATCAGGGGCTTGAGGACAATGAGTTATACTGTCAGAGATTCCGAAGGTGGGCAGTCCTGACCAAATGGAATGATGATGCTTTGGCAGCTCTTTTTCGGAAGGGTCTGTCAGAGAATGTAAAAGATGTTATGGTGGGTTTCCCTGCTCCCTCTGGTCTCAATGATTCTATGTCATTAGCGATTCAAATTGACAGACGTTTGCGTGAGCGTAGAGGTATGCGTGGAATAGTGTTGCCTTGTGAACCAGCTTCTGAACCCATGCAGTGTGATAGAGTGGCTTCTGAGGCACAGCGTCATGAGTTTTGAAAACGCAATGGGTTATGTTTCTACTGTGGTGACGCCTCTCATGCTATTTCAGTCTGCCCTAAGCGGGGAAGACGTTTTGCACGCTCAGTTGTCTTGGGTAGTGTTCAGACTAAATTTTTGTTGACTGTTACCCTGATTTGCTCCCTGTCCACATTTTCTGCTCAGGCTTTTGTTGATTCGGGAGCAGCTATTAACCTGATGGATTTTGATTTTGCTAAACGTTGTGGGTTTCCCTTGATACCCCTGCGGAAGTCTATTCCCCTACTGGGGATTAATTCTACCCCTTTGGCTGAGAATAAACCCCAGTTCTCTACTCAGGTGATAATGAGGGTTGAACCTGATCATCAGGAGAGTTGCAAATTTTTGGTGCTATATAATCTGCATGACATTATTGTACTAGGTTTCCCTTGGTTACAGTCTCATAATCCTGTTTTGGATTGGAAATCTGTGTCTGTAACCAGTTGGGGCTGCCAATGTGTTAATGCCAACACTCCTGTTTTTTCTGCCTCTCCCCAGGCTCAGGATGTTCCTGACTTTTTGACTGATTTTTCTGATGTGTTTAGCGAAAGTAAATCTGCATCCTTGCCCCCCCATAGGAGTTATGACTGCGCTATTGAATTAGTGCCTGGTAGTAAATTCCCTAAAGGTCGCCTTTTTAACTTGTCTGTACCTGAACATGACGCTATGCGGTTGTAATGTATGTAGTACAGTTCATATAGCGTCTTGTGCTTGGGTGCGATGAAAATACATGAGACACAGGTTTGATATAGAAAGTCTTGTATTACTTCATACAAGTTGGCAAAAATAGTCACACAGTTTGCAGACACAGAAGCAGGAGACACAGCAGGCCAGAGTAATCTAAGCTCAGCAATCACTCTCCACAACAGGTTCAGGATCTTCTTCTCTGTTACCGTAAGTCCATGCAAACGTGGGTCTTTCAAAGAGCAGGGTTCAGAGTCCACAAGTGCTTCAGAGTTCCTCAGTAGGAATAGCTGGAGTACAAGGTCCAAGGCTTTAGGAGTCAGGTCACAGGTTCACTGCAGGCTAGATTCTGAAGCACTGATTGCTCAGCTGTGGCTGCTTAAGAAGCAAAAGGAGAGAATCAGGGCGGGAACATGCAAGCTGGAAACTCCATTTTGACTGAGGGCAAGATAGCTGCAGCAAGACAGAAAGTAAAATGGCTGACGAACAAACTGAGTTTCAGGAACATGTACACAGAACCTTACATTACTCCCCCCTTAGGGACAACCTCCGGATGACCTCAGGCCAGGCTTGTGTGGGTACCTCTGATGAAACTGACGGAGCAAGCGAGGAGCATTAACGTTATTGACTGGTTCCCATGAGTTGTCCTCCACTGGGTAGCCCTGCCATTTAATCAGATATTGTAACTGATTTCTATACAACCTGGAATCTAAAATCCTTTCCACCACAAATTCTTCCTGACCATCGACTAGCACTGGGTCAGGGCAAGGAGAAGAACGTCCAGGAAACGTATTGGGTGTCGCAGCCTTTAGTAGGGATACATGAAAGACAGGGTGAATTCTCATAGTTCTGGGCAGTTGAAGACGACAAGCAACGGCACTTATAATTTTACTGATTTTATAGGGTCCAATGTACTTATGTCCCAACTTAGACGATGGAATCCTTAACTTAAGATTTCTGGTTGACAGCCAGACCAAGTCTCCTACCTTGAAAGCTGGTGCAGGTTTACGAAATTTATCTGCTGCTTTCTTGTACCTTTCCTGAGCCGATTCCAGATTCTCCTTTAGAAGATCCATATTCTTCTGTAAAGACGTGATTCTTTCAGCCACTGCTGGTAAAGGCGTTTCTATGGGAAATCGTGGTAGAATGTTAGGATGATAACCTAGATTAGAGTAAAAAGGAGACTGCTTAGTGGAGGCACTCTGAGAGTTGTTATACGAGAACTCAGCTAATGGAAGTAGATCCACCCAATCATCCTGTAGGTGGCAGATAAAGCAGCGGAGATACTGCTCCAGGGTTTGATTGGTTCGTTCGGTCTGTCCATTAGTCTGGGGATGAAAAGCAGAAGAAAGGTTTACTTTAATGTCCAATGCTGCACAGAAATTTTGCCAAAACCTAGAAGTGAATTGCACCCCTCGATCCGAAATAACCTCATCCGGTACTCCATGTAAGTGAAACACATCTTTAATCATCAAATCTGATGTCTGTTTTGCAGTGGGTAAGCCGACACAAGGGATAAAATGAGCTGCCTTTGTTAGACGGTCAACCACCACTAGAATGGTGTTCTTCCCTTGAGAGGTTGGTAACTCCACAATGAAGTCCATAGAAATGGATCCCCACGGGCGGGACGGGGTGGGAAGAGGCTGTAACAGACCAGTTGGTGAGGAGCGAGGTGTTTTGCATCTTGCACAGACTTCACATGAAGTGACATAGTTTAAAACATCCTTCCTGCAAGTGGGCCACCAAAAGAAACGAGAGAGAAATTCCTGTGTCTTTAGAATTCCTCTATGCCCAGCTATCTTGGAATCGTGAATGAGTTGCAATACTCTCAATCTGACTGTTTCAGGAATATACAGGCGTTGTCCCTGAATCCACACACCATTCTTAAAGACAAGACTTACGTCCCTTGGGGGTTGTGCCAAAAAGGAATCCGCATGGTATGCTTCCTTGATGTCCTTAAGTAGGTCTTGATTATGAATTACTCCTAGGAATCTAGAGTCAGGAAGAATAGTCTTAGGAGGAGTAATTGGACGTGTCTCTGCTGAGTAAATCCTAGAGAGTGCATCAGCCTTTCCATTGCGCAATCCTGGTCTATAAGAAATGATAAAATTAAATTGGTTTAAGAAAAGATTCCAGCGAGCCTGGCGAGGAGTCAGGCACTTAGCCGACCTGATAAACTCAAGGTTACGATGGTCTGTCAGGACGACTATTTGCTGTGCAGCTCCCTGAAGAAGGTGTCTCCATTCTTTGAAGGCGGCAATAATGGCCAACAACTCTCTATTGCCCACATCGTAGTTCCTCTCAGCCGAAGACAACTGCTGGGAAAAGAAGGCACAGGGATGCAAGACATTCTTCTCACCTGTTCTCTGAGAGAGTATGGCTCCAACGGCACAGTCTGAAGCATCCACCTCTATTATGAAGGCAAGCTCGGGGTTGGGATGTACTAGGATAGGTGCAGTGGTAAATTTATCTTTTAGACGGGAAAATGCTTCCTGGGCTTGGGGAGTCCAGGAGAACCTAGACTCTTTCCGGGTAAGTTGGGTCTCTAGGTGACACTACCTCAGAGAAATTTCTAATGAAACGTCTATAGAAGTTGGCAAACCCGATGAAGCGCTGTACCTCCTTCACATTTCTAGGACTTGGCCAATCCTTGATGGCTTGGGTTTTGCTTCCATCCATACTAATTCCTTGTGTAGACAGTACATACCCCAGAAATTGAATTTCGGTCCTATGGAATTCACACTTTTCAAGTTTGATGTAAAGATGATTTTGTCTTAGACGTTCCAAGACCATTCTCACATGTCCATGATGTTCCTCTGTGGAGTTAGAAAAAATTAGAATATCATCCAAATAAATTACCACGAATGTATCTAGGAGATCCCTGAAGATGTCATTCACCAAGTGTTGGAAAGTGGCTGGGGCGGTACTCAGACCAAAAGGCATAACTAGATATTCAAAGTGTCCATAGCGTGACCTGAATGCAGTCTTCCATTCATCCCCAGGTCTAATACGGACTAAGTTATAGGCCCCACGAAGATCTAGTTTAGAGAAAATTTTGGCATGTCGCACTCTCTCCAATAACTCAGGGATTAAAGGCAATGGATAACGGTTTCTAATAGTAACCTTATTGAGTTCCCTATAGTCTACGCATGGTCTCAGAGATCCATCTTTCTTCTTTACAAAGAAGATGGGTGCACCTGCAGGAGATGAAGAGGGGCGTATGAAGCCCTTGGCTAGATTTTCGTCTATGTAATCCTTTAAAGCCTTTAGCTCGGGCCCCGCCAGGGGGTAGATCTTACCAAAAGGTATCTCTGCTCCAGGCAATAATTCAATTGGACAATCATATGGACGGTGAGGAGGAAGCTGGTCAGCGTTCTTCTTGTCACATAAATCCACATAGTCCTGGTATACAGCTGGTAGTTCAGGGACTGACATGGTTCCTTTAGGAACAGAGCAAGCTGAAACTTTTGGACTCATCTGTTTCTCTGGAAAGTGTAATTCCTTGGTCTCCCAGTTAATGGTAGGATTCTGAGCCTGCAGCCATGGTAGCCCTAGAATAATGGGAAAGTGGGGAGAAGACATAAGCATAAAGGACAGTTTCTCTTGATGATCTTTACCCATAAGAACCCTCAAAGGCTCTGTTTCCTGATCCACTGGTCCAGAGGTCAGCAGGGAGCCATCCACAGTTTCCATCTGTACTGGAGTAGCCTTCTTCACTGAACGTATCCCCTGTTTCAGAGCAAAGGAGACATCCATAAAATTTCCACTTGCCCCTGAGTCGATCATAGCAGAGCTAAACACCCAAGCTGAGTCAACCCAGAGTTTGATGGAAAGAAAGCAATGAGAATTGTTTTTCTTACAACTCAGCTGGGACACCGCTGAGGAAACTTGAAAAATGGCAGCGTTTACACAGTCAACGTCCTCAGAGGTAACGGAGTTTAAGTCCGAGAAATCAAGATCTGTTGCTGCAGATCTCTCTGGAGCCTGAGGCTCGGACCTGACAGATCCCCTCTCGCAACACTCACAATGAATGAGTGCTGCAGTAGTCTTACGAGAACGGCTGGGGCAGTTTATAATGAAGTGCCCTGACTTACCACAATAGAAACATAGATTCTCCTTAAAACGATGTTCCTTGCGTGCATCACTAACCCGTCGTTGTAAAGAGTCTACCTGCATGGGTTCAGGTTCAGGTTCCCGTGTAATCCTACTCAAAGGTTCCTTAGCTGGAGAGGAAGGTAGGAAAAGGTTAGTGTGATTGCTTTCAAACCATCTCTCTTGCCTGCGTTCAGTCAGACGAGTATCAATACGGATGCAGTAGTTAATAAAGTCACCTAACGCAGTGGGAGGGTCGGCACGAGCAAGTTCATCCTTAATCAGTGGAGATAACCCTTTCGAAAAATAGATTTTTTGGCGGAACTGTCCCAGGTGGTATCAAGGGCCCATCTCCTGAAATCCAAGGCATATTCAGCTACCGAGTGCTTACCTTGGCGCAAAGCTAACATGGCTGCTTCAGCTGTTGCACCTCGATTGGGGTCATCAAACACCTGCCCCATGGCTGAAATAAAATCATCAAGGTGATTCAAACAATCATCCTCAGTCTCAATCAGAGGGTTTGCCCACATCAAAGCCTTGTTGGTAAGCAACATAATTATAGTAAGCACCTTAGATCGTTCAGTGGGAAATTGTGAAGCATGTGCAGAAAAAAAAAGATTGCATTGATTAATAAATCCCCTGAATTTCTCACGTTCACCGCCAAAACGAAAAGGGGGCAACTTGGGAATCCCAGAACTCGGGGCTACGGCAGGAGCCTGGACTCGCCCTCTAGAACCTCAATCCTGGCTCGCAAATCCTGGGTAGTCTGTCCAACCACTTGCAAATTGTGATTATTGAGGTCCTGTAGATTTGTAAAACGGGTCTTTATATTCTGCAAATCTGCAAGGATATTATCAGTCACTCCGCAAAGTTCCTTTATGCGGGCCTCCATTTTCCAGATCTTTTAAGACAGGAGTACTGGAAGAAGAGGAGAGGAGAAAAAAAAAAAACAATAGTGTTTACCTGTGGTAACACTGCAGAGAGAAAAAAAAATTAAGGGAACTGCTCACCTGGAATGGTTGTGAGAAGTCACAACCACTATCATCACAGAAAGTTCACCCGGACATCTGAAATGGTTGTGAGAAGTCACAACCACTGTCATCACAGAAAGTACAACCGGACATCCGATATCCACAGTTACAGCAGACACAGCCTTTCCAGACCCAGCAGACACTAACGTTTTGGCTTCAGAATCTTGTAATGTATGTAGTACAGTTCATATAGCGTCTTGTGCTTGGGTGCGATGAAAATACATGAGACACAGGTTTGATATAGAAAGTCTTGTATTACTTCATACAAGTTGGCAAAAATAGTCACACAGTTTGCAGACACAGAAGCAGGAGACACAGCAGGCCAGAGTAATCTAAGATCAGCAATCACTCTCCACAACAGGTTCAGGATCTTCTTCTCTGTTACCGTAAGTCCATGCAAACGTGGGTCTTTCAAAGAGCAGGGTTCAGAGTCCACAAGTGCTTCAGAGTTCCTCAGTAGGAATAGCTGGAGTACAAGGTCCAAGGCTTTAGGAGTCAGGTCACAGGTTCACTGCAGGCTAGATTCTGAAGCACTGATTGCTCAGCTGTGGCTGCTTAAGAAGCAAAAGGAGAGAATCAGGGCGGGAACATGCAAGCTGGAAACTCCATTTTGACTGAGGGCAAGATAGCTGCAGCAAGACAGAAAGTAAAATGGCTGACGAACAAACTGAGTTTCAGGAACATGTACACAGAACCTTACAGCGGTCTTATATCAAGGAGTCATTGGAGAAGGGTCATATCAGACCATCCTCTTCACCCTTGGGTGCCGGTTTTTTCTTTGTGGCCAAAAAGGATGGTTCATTAAAGCCGTGTATTGATTATCGTCTCTTGAACAATATCACTGTGAAATATCAATATCCGTTACCCTTGATTTCTGACCTGTTTTCCAGGGTGAAAAGTGCTACTTGGTTTACCAAGCTTGACCTCAGGGGGGCGTATAACCTTATTCGCATTAAGCACGGGGATGAATGGAAGACGGCATTTAATACCCCAGAGGGGCATTTTGAGTACCTAGTGATGCCCTTTGGGCTCACTAATGCTCCTTCCGTCTTCCAGTCCTTCATGAATGACATTTTCAGGGATTTTGTGGATAAATTTCTGATTGTTTATTTGGATGATATCTTGATTTTTTCCAATGACTGGGACTCTCATGTGAAACATGTTCGGACTGTGTTCCAGATTTTGAGAGAGAATGCTCTGTATGTGAAGGGATCAAAGTGTCTTTTTGGCATACAGAGGATCTCATTTCTGGGATTCATTTTGTCCCCATCTGTTATTGAAATGGACCCGGTCAAGGTTCAGGCCATCTGTGATTGGGTCCAACCTACTTCATTAAAGGCTCTTCAGAGTTTCTTGGGTTTTGCCAATTTTTATCGTAAATTTATTGGTAATTTCTCTGTTATTGTTAAACCATTGACTGATTTGACCAAGAAGGGTTCTGATGTGGTGAATTGGCCTCCTGAGGCAGTTTCTGCGTTTCAGGAACTTAAGCAGAGATTCACTTCTGCTCCTGTTCTACGGCAGCCTGATGTTTCTCTGCCATTTCAGGTGGAGGTTGATGCCTCTGAAATTGGGGCAGGTGCCGTTTTGTCCCAAAGAGATCCAGAGACCTCTAAAAGTAACCCTTGTGCCTTTTTCTCTCGAAAATTTTCTCCAACTGAACGTAATTATGACGTGGGTAATCGGGAGTTATTGGCCATGAAGTGGGCTTTTGAAGAGTGGAGACATTGGCTGGAGGGAGCCAAACATCAGGTGGTGGTCCTCACGGACCATAAGAATCTGGTTTATCTGGAATCAGCCAAGCGACTTAATCCTAGACAGGCCAGGTGGGCCTTGTTTTTCACACGTTTTAATTTTGTGGTTTCCTTTCTTCCTGGCACTAAGAATGTTAAAGCGGATGCCCTCTCAAGGAGTTTCCTTGCGGACTCTCCTGAGTTATCTGATCCTGCTGTTATTTTGAAAGAGGTGTAGTTCTTTCCGCCATCTCGCCCAATTTGAGACTGGCTCTGGAAGGGTGTCAGGAGGATAAACCCGAGCGCTGCCCTATTGGGAAATTGTTTGTCCCAGACCGGTGGAAAAAGAGTGTGATGTCTGAGATTCATTGTTCCGCGTTGGCCGGTCATCCCGGAATTTTTGGTACCAGAGACTTGGTTAGTCGGTCCTTTTGGTGGCCTACTTTGTCTCGTGACGTCAGGGAATTTGTGCAGTCCTGCGGGACTTGCTCTCGCTCCAAGCCTTGCTCTCGCTCTAGTGGTTTGTTGATGCCATTGCCTGTGCCCAAGAGACCATGGACCCATATCTCTATGGATTTCATTTCCGACCTCCCTGTTTCTCAGAGAATGACCGTTATCTGGGTGATTTGTGATAGGTTTTCCAAAATGATACATCTTGTGCCATTACCTAAGTTGCCTTCCTCCTCCTAATTGGTGCCTTTCTTCCTTCAGCACGTGGTTCGGTTACACGGCATTCCTGAGAGCATAGTGTCTGACAGAGGAGTCCAGTTTGTTTCCAGATTTTGGAGGACTTTTTATTCTAAACTTGGTGTTCAATTGTCTTTCTCCTCGGCTTTTCATCCTCAGAGCAATGGACAAACTGAGAAAACAAACCAGACATTGGAGACTTATCTGAGATGCTTTGTGTCTGCTGATCAAGATGACTGGGTCTCTTTTTTGCCTTTGGCGGAGTTTGCTCTTAATAATAGGGCTAGCTCTGCCACTTTGATGTCTCCATTTTTCTGCAATTTTGGTGTTTCACCCTCGATTTTCTTCGGGACAGACGGAGGCTTCTGTCTGTCCAGGTGTTGACTCTGTTGTGGAGCGTATGCAGCAGATTTGGGACCAGGTAGTGGAGAGGTTGTCCCTCTCTCAGGAGAGGGCCCAGCGGTTTGCCAACCGGCATAGGACTGATGGTCCTCGGTTTGAAGTGGGGGACTTGGTCTGGTTGTCCTCAAGAAATAGCCTGTACTGCTTAAATATTGCTGTTTATTTTTAATCACATTTATTAAAGAATTGAACTTTTTAATCACTTCTACTCTACGCTGGATTTTTCCTTTTTTTCGTTTTCATCTGCTCTGGTTGCTCTGCCATGTCCGTGCGAGGAGTGAAGATACACATGTAACGTGAAGATTGGGTAAGCTGACATCATTTGTTTCTTTTTTGCAATCTGGAGTATGTGGTTGAGAAAATATTGGATTCTCGTTTTTCTAGACGGAAACTCCAGTATTTGGTTAAGTGGAGAGGTTATGGTCAGGAGGACAATTCTTGGGTGTTTGCTTCGGACATCCATGCTAGGAGACTGATCCGTGGGTATCACAGAGCTCATCCTGACCGACCTGGTTGCCCAAATGAGGGTTCGGTGACCCCTCCTCAAGGGGGGGTACTGTTGTGAATGTGTTAGAAATTAATTCTGAGCAGAAGCTCCCTCTGGTGGTTACAAACAGTACTGAACTATTCAATGAAGATTGTGAAGATTGGCAATCATGTGTTACAGACTGGTCTTATATAAGGGAGGTTCCCTCCCATCAGGGTTGCCGGTGATCAATTGTTCCTGTCTCAACTTTGGTTCCTGGTTCACTTGGAAGCTAGCTGTGTCTTGCCTGCATCTTCTGCTAACAGATAAGATATTTTCTGCTTTTATTTTTGTGCTTGCTTTTTGCATTTTGTCCTGCACTTCTGTGGAGGTCAGCCAGGTTCCCTCCGGGGACTTGTGCTCCTCTCAGTTTATCTGAGCCACTGTTATTTGTTCATTTGCCTTTTCCAGTTTTTTCAGTGGCTGCTGCTTAGTTTTGTTACACCAGAGAACTAATTTAGGTGGTAGAGGTCGTGTGATCTCAGGTGTTTTTGCAATTAGTGTGTTGGTATTTTTTTAGGGTTTTTTGGATTGCAGTAAGTGTCCTTCCTATCCTTTTCTTTCTAGGAAGATTGGGCCCCAACGTTTGCTCATACTATTTTCTGTCTGTGTCTGTATTTCCTCTTGTCTAACCGCCATTACATGTTTGGGGGCTTCCCATGTTCTTTGGGGATCTGCTCCGGGGCAGATAGTTTTCCTCTTTCTATCTTTAGGTGTAGTTAGCTTCTCAGGCTGTGATGAGGCGTCTAGGACCAACGTAGGTACGCTCCACGGCTGCCTTTAGTTGTGGTGGTTAGTCAGGGTACTGCAATCCAGTAGATTCCAACCTCTCTGGTGTATTGCCTTTTTTGCCTGCTCTCCTCAACTTACCAAATCATAACAGCTGTGCCCCAAAAGCCACTCTATCACACTGCATGGGTTCAGAAGCTGGTTCACAAGGCAACACCATTCCACGCATACCTCTATGCTCACGCAAACGTCTGTCAATTTGAATCGCCAATGACATAGAATCATTGAGACCAGAGGGAGCAGGGAAACCCACCATAACATCTTTTACATTCTCTGACAGACCCTTCCAAAAAAGGGCTGCCAAAGCATCATCATTCCATTTGGTCAGAACTGCCCACTTTCGGAATTTCTGACAGTACAACTCAGCGTCCTCAAGCCCCTGATTTAATGCCAACAAGGTTTTTTCAGCTTGATCAGTGACATTAGGTTCATTGTACAATAACCCCAGAGCCAGAAAAAATTCATCAATATTACTCAAAACAGGGTCCCCAGGTGTCAGGGAAAAAGCCCAATCTTGAGGATCGCCGCGCAGGAGAGAGATGACAATTTGAACCTGCTGTGCTGCGTTCCCTGAGGACTTAGGTTTTAAGGCAAAAAACAACTTACAGTTATTTTTGAAATTCAGAAATTTAGCTCGATCCCCCCAAAACAAATCTGGCATGGGGATCCTAGGTTCCACAACCGGCAACCCTGCAAGATAGGTAGCAATACTCCGAACTTCAGTGGCAAGCTGATCCACACGGCCAGACAACTGTGCAAACTCCATTGAGAGAAAAAAAAATCCTCCTCAGCACCCAGAGAAAAAGAGGGAAAAAAAAATGCAGAAAAAAAAAAAATCTCTGACAACTCTGACAACTTTTTTCTCTTCACACTATTTTTCCCTTCTGTGAGTACCATATATTTTTCAGTTATGGCCGGTGATACTGTTTTGTTTTGGTAGCTGAGGAGAGCAGGCAAAAACGGCAATACACCAGAGAGGTTGGAATCTACTGGATTGCAGTACCCTGACTAACCACCACAACTAAAGGCAGCCGTGGAGCGTTCCTACGTTGGTCCTAGACGCCTCGTCACAGCCTGAGAGGCTAACTACACCTAAAGATAGAAAGAGGAAAGCTATGTGCCCCGGAGCAGATCCCAAAGAACATAGGAAGCCCCCAAACATGTAATGGCGGTTAGACAAGAGGAAATACAGACACAGACAGAAAATAGTATGAGCAAACGCTGGGGCCCAATCTGCCTAGACAGAAAAGGATAGGAAGGATACTTACTGCAATTCCAAAAAACCCTAAAAAAAAGCCAACGCTACTAATTGCAAAAACACCTGAGATCACACGACCTCTACCACCTAAATTAGTTCTCTGGTGTAACAAAACTAAGCCGCAGCCACAGAAAAAACTGGAAAAGGCAAATGAACAAACAACAGTGGCTCCAAAGGAACCGAGAGGAGACCAAGCCCCCCGGGGAGGGGAACCTGGCCAACCTCACAGAAATGCAGAGAAAAATGCAAATGGCAAGCACAAAAACAAAAAACAGAAAATATCTTATCTGAGAGCAGGAGAAGAGGCAAGACTCAGCAAGCTTCCAAGTGAACCAGGAACCACAGTTGAGACAAGAACAATTGATCACCGGCAACCATGATGGGGGGAAACCTCCTTTATATCCAGCCAGTCTGTAATTCCTGATTGCCAATCCTCATTGAATGGTTCAGTACTGTTTGTAACCATCAGAGGGAGCTTCTGCTCAGAATTCATTTTTAAAACATTCATAACAGCCACCTATCCGAGGGACAGCTCTGAGAAACGGGGATCG